>BJKM01000112.1:1314369-1374774 GCA_015082035.1 Chaenogobius annularis | reverse complement strand
ATGTTCAAGCACAAGGTTGTTCATCAGTGCACGTGACACCAGGACACACTAGGCCGGAGGTCAATGATCGACTTTGTTGTCGTGTCATCTGACCTTTGGCCAGGTGTCTTGGACGCTCAGGTGAAGAGAGGAGCAGAGCTGTCACCACTGGTGGTGAGTTGGATCTGCTGGTGGAGGAGGAAACTGGCCATACTTGGCAGGCCCAAGCACATTGTGAGGGTTTGTTGGGAATGTCTTGCGGAGCCCTCTGTCAGCAGGGTCTTCAACTCGCCTCCGGGAGAGCTTCTCCCAGATCCCGGGGGAGACCGGGAACATTGAGCCCGAGTGGACCATGTTCTCAACCTCTATTGTCAATGCGGCTGCTCGGAGTTGTGGTTGCAAGGTCGCAGGTGCCTGTCGTGGCAGCAATCCCTGAACCCGGTGGTGGACACCGTAAATTTGCTGTCGCGGGGCTGGGAGGAGTTCAGGGAGGCCATGGCAGAGGACTATCGAACGGCCTCAAAGAAATTCTGGCAAACCATCCGACGCCTCAGGATGGAGAAGATTAGATAAGATACAATCACCTTTATTTGTCCCACAATGGGGAAATTCCAGTGTTGCTACA
This sequence comes from Chaenogobius annularis, assembly GCA_015082035.1. Classification (NCBI taxonomy): domain Eukaryota; kingdom Metazoa; phylum Chordata; class Actinopteri; order Gobiiformes; family Gobiidae; genus Chaenogobius; species Chaenogobius annularis. The sequence continues at coordinate 1,374,170 of BJKM01000112.1, read as the reverse complement.
AAGGGTACGTAAAACAGATTGCATTGCCGGCAGTAAATCAGACCTTTTCCCAGTTCATGTTGGTCTCCGCTAGAGGAGACACTATTAGAAAGACACCAGCAGGCTTTTTCTTTCAGCCGTAATGCTTCAGACCTTACAAGAGAGCACCGGGCTGCCTGAAACTGCTACCTTCAAGTTTCTCGAGGGACTACTCTCACACTTCAGTCTTTGTTATCATTCTGATTGGACAGTTGGAAATGTACCACTTGCTGATAAATTTTTATTGTGACATTAAGTGTGGGCACACAGATCTTGGAACAATATTTGTTATAAGCAGCATTACAGTCACAAATATATTTATAACAATAATTTGTGCATTTCACAGTACTTTGTTTACAGGTTTTCTAAATAACAACATTCCAACTAGAGCAAAAGATGAAATATAACTTCCTGAATCTTGCGGCTCCTTCCCTAATTGCTGAATTGTATTTGACTGCACAATAGACAAGATGGCCACAATTAGTCAATTCATTGTTGCAACCCCAGTCCCAAGCTGTTCCTCAGTGAGGATATGTGAAATGCCATCTTTATGAAATGTTTGAATGCTTTCATGATGAAAAGCGCCTTAGGAGTCCACACAAAGCAGTAACAGTTTTATGCAGTCAGGTACAAATGGCCTTGAATCTGGTGCCAATAGTGCTGGTTGCGCTTTAAACTCAATTGTAGTTTTGTCTGTCTCGTGAAAAAGCCTTTACAGTGTAGCCTCAAGTATTTGTGGTACTGTCCATGGACATTTGACTTCCACTGCAGTTATCTGAGAGGAACCCATCTGGTGACCTCCTCTGTCCTTGATGGAAATACCAGAGAACTGCGTAAATTCTACTTTTGCAGTTTCCTCATGCCAAGGGAAATACGATAAACGTCCATTCTGTCTACGACTTTAAACTGTTAAGCAACAATTTCTTTAAATTTTTGAGCTACTTCTTGTAGCTTTGGTCAAGCGTCACAGGATGGTGTGACTTCTTACACAACACCATCCATGTTTTAACCATTTTATTATTCATAAATGATTCTCCTGGATTGTAAAAAATGTCTTGAACAAAGAATTGTTGCTTTGCCACTTTATTGCATCCAAGTATCTTGTAGTGATTTTTCTTTTCCTGTATGCAAACCTGGGAGGAGAAACAAATATCTATAGTTCAGCAGGTCAACACAAAAAGACAAATAGACTTCATGTTTTTAATACTGATGTGGTTGGATAGTATGCATGTGAAATGTTTTGTGAGTGGGTGGGTCAAAGAATGGGATTTGTGAATCGCTTGCACTTACTGACTGGATAGTAAGGTTGTCAGAAGTATCGAATGCCAGATACTCGTCGATACTCGTCTGAAGAAGTATTGGTACTGACAAAAATATTGTGTTGAATATGACAATCTATTGTCTGGAAAAACTTATGGAATCAAGATCAAGCCTATTCTCTAAATGGAATCTGGAATGTTAGTGTCATGACAACACTATAACAAAAGAAAATTCTATTTTCTCATCTGGACAAAAGTTCTTGAAAGATGAAGCACCATGAGTACTAAATGTTATTTTATTGTCTAATTCATTTCTGTAAATCAGGGACTGCAAATGACTGCAGTAATTTAGTTATAATCTGGTGTAGAATATCTGTTTTCATTACCTTAATGTCTCTGTACATATCCCTCTTCAAGTAAAGATTTCAATGGCATAAAAAATCTCTTGTTGTGTACCCTTCTCACCCTGGACACGGACTGTTTGAGCCACTCCCCTAAGGCAGGAGGCTGCGGTGCTGTATGTTGCACCAACTCACCAAAGCAAGTTCCTAGACTGTGAATTTTGTTCACTGAATGGCAACAAACCTTTTCTGATTCTGATTCTAAATATGAAATATTCTCCAAGGGCTTAAAAAGTTTGTCTGGGGCACTCTGATTGCAAATTGAATGTCCTTGAGGAGCACCTTCTTCAACGCTGACATCTCCAGCCTTTTTTAGGACGGAGTATAATGGCCAACCCGAATTTTTTAAAATTGCGGGCACTACGAGAATAAAGTCATAACATTTTGACATTAAAGTCATAAATTACGAGATTAAAGTCAAAGCAAGAAATAAATCCTTCATTTACGAGAACAAACTTATAACATTTCGACATTTAAATCGTAATTTTATGAGAAAAAAGAGAAGTAAGAGAAATCTTAAAATTCCGAGATTAAAAATCATAATTTTTATGAGAATAAAATGGTGATATAATGAGAATAAAGTCAACATTCTAAAGATTCAGGGACTGACATCGAATCTTGCCAAAGTGATGCAGGAACGCGTTTCACTTTCAGCACCACGGCCAGGGCGCAAGGCGCTTGGCTTGGATGAGTTCAAAGTGAACACAAAAGCCCACAATAGGTCGAACTTTCTTATGGCCATTTCAACATCACAACAATCATTTCCCCCCTGAAGTGCCCCCATGTCCCTCTGGTTAATGACCTGTGCGGGGCTCAGCTCCTGGACACTGGGCAGGACACTGACCTCGCTCAGAGCCACAGCCGCAGGTGAGAGGGTCTCGGACGATTTTCACCAATAATCTGCTCCCTCGACATCGGCCGCTTCACCCTTCTAAACTTTGTACAAAGTCACCGTTCATATGAGTTATTTGTGTGCATAGGTTTTACAACGCAGCACTTCGGGCTTGTGGAGCCGTGCACACTGCGCCAGGGGCCAGAGCTCCCGACCCCCGACCCTGTACCGCGGGCCCGGGGGTGTTGAGGACGAGTTCTGCAGTATTCGGGATCAGGGACTAAACCCATAAACTGTGTATTGGACCAATTTATAAACATTTGGAGACAAACTGTGTGCAGTTAGAGGATGCTCTTCGTCCTCTGGGGAGCATGGAACTTCATTTGTGTTCATTTTTGGCAAATTTAAGCCCCCCTCACAGTTGGGATATGTGTGTAAAATGACGTACTCCGGTGTTGGGTGCACGTGTGTTGTTGGAGCTGCGCTCATGCATGGCCATGTGAGCACTATATGTCTTTATTAGCTATAGTATCCCCTCATTGTAGTTATCAGCCTGGGCTACATGGGTGTGTTAGGCTGTAGTTGTGTTCCTCATGTAAGAGGTGGAATGGCTTGGATGGATGGATGGTGCATGCCCCAACATTTGGTTGCTGGTCTATAGGACAAAAAACATGTCTTTCATCAATTCATGTCACCTATCATAAAGTTATATTATTTATTCAAATGCATTGCATGAGTTCAATCTTATTTGGGACAAGGACCTCAATGCCAATCCTTTGTCTTCTGGGGCCACAGGCCTTTCGATTCCATCTGAAAAAACATAAGGCATTGATAGTGATAACAAAAAAGTTGTTGCTCAACTGGGGTTGTGGACAGGGCATTTATGAGACCCTTTTTGGATGTGTAACGGACGTTACAAAAATAAATTGAATTGAATTGACATATCACAACATATCAATGTTTTTCATTTGACAAAAACAACTTTTATACAATCAGGTGCATGTTTTCTAACCAAATATTTAATTTTAAACTGCTTCAAATCGTGAAGAATGTGCTGCGGTTTTTGTTGATTTTGTCCAAAGCCTTTGATTCTGTAGATCACTGTGTTCTCTTGGATCGTCTGGATGCTATTGGGTTATTGCTATCGGAATTTTCTTATCTTAACAGATCTCTTTCTCTCGATCCCTCGATCTCTCTCTCTCTCTCAATCCCTCTCTCTCGATCTCTCTCGATCTCTCTCTCTCTCTCTCAATCTCTCTCGATCTGTTGTAGTTTCTCGTGTTCCTTTTTCCTGATGTTGTAATCACTTGGTATCGCCTATGTTCCTGTACACTATGCCAGCCACTTGGTTACGGCGCTCCATGTATGCTTTCCCTGCCAGCGTCTTGTACCCTGCAGTTATGTGCTGGATTGTCTCAGGGGCCTACACCTTGGGTCTTGTCTGGTATGGTAGATCTGGACCTCTATTGCTCTGGTGCTCAGGACCTGTTCCTGTGCAGCCATGATGAGTACCTCTGTGCTGTCCTTCAGACCGGCCCGCTCTAGCCATTGGTAGGATTTCTTGATATCTAGATTTGGGGTGGAACCCTCCATGCATGGTGAGGAGCTTTCTCGTCTTAACATCTGTGGTCTGTATTTCTTACTTTGGCAACCCTTTGGCAGGGCGTGGCTGTTTATTATGACTTGCCTTACTCGTTATTTGGCTGTTGCCATTTTCCTCTTTTGCCTGTGGTATTCAAAGGTACTTGTATCCCATGTCAATGTCTGCTATTGTTCCTTCTGGGAGTGAGACCTCTTCTGTGTGGACCACCTTCCCTCTCTTTGTCACCATCCGATTACACTTCTCAAGCCCGAATGACATCCCAATGAGCGCTGTAGCTCCTGCTCGTGTGGCTCAAGTGGAGGAGTTCAAGTATCTCCAGGGTCTTGTTCACGGGTGAGGGAAGGATATTCACAGTCTGTGTAATATCTCCTAAAGGTAAGACTTTTTATTGTCCTAATTTGGAGGCTGGTATTGGATTATGAAGCCGAGTGTTATGCTACACATGCTTTGAAGCACAGACCTAAACTATTACATTAGGTACCGTCTTTTCCGGACTATAAGTCTTGGCCGGGGTATGACTTTATTCTCCGGAGCGACTTATATGTGATATTATTAACGCATTATTATATCGCATTTCACATGATTGATTATTTTCACACTGACAACCGCAAGAGGGCGCTCTAGGCTTGTGCAGACGAGTCTGACGAAAGCGACGCAGAAGAGGAATCGGCGCTTCGTCTCCCTCCGGAGTTGGCAGAGTTGTTTTGAAGTGACACCGAGGAAGAATTCATTGGATTTAGTGATTTGGGGTGAGACTGATGCTTTGGTAAACCTGCTGGCATGTTCTTCATGCTATAGTGATCTGAATAACTGTTAATATGTTACGTTCACATACCAGACACTTCCGACATCTATGCGTCATGTAGCTAACGGTGTTACGTTAGCATACGTACAGCAATTCACCATGTTGTTCTCTAATCTGTTATTATTTTAAATTTCATGATGAAATGTCTGTTCTTTGTCTTGGATTTTATCAAATACATTTCCCCAAAAAATGACTTATACTCCGGTGCGAGTATAAGCATTTGGCTGGTGCGATTTATACTCCAGAGAGATTTATAGTCCGGAAAATACGGTAACTATAATAAAGAACTGAGGAACTGTAGGCTCTGCTTCTGCTGCAGAGTGCGTAACCCAAAATACCATCTGTGTGAGTGCACAGGCCTGTCCTAATCCTGTGTGGGGGTTCATTTGCTCACTTTTGTCTATAGTTTGAACTTTCTGGTGAATAGTGGTATGTAAAGTATGTATTCATTGTATTCTAACTCATGGAAACAAAGTCTAAAATGCACCAAATCACATCAAATAAGTAACCTGTCTCACTCCAGATTGATTTGTGTCTCACTCTTGTTCTTCACATGAATCCATTTAGGAAGGCTCTTGCCCAAAGCCGTCGGGATGTTAAAAAAATACTTCATGCTGATTGGAAGAAGCATTAAGATCTAAATTTGTGTTAAGTCCAGTGTTCAGAAAAGCACAGTCCTCCACCGTGCACTTAATAAGGACAAACCGATTCAAGATCTCAAAAAAGAAAGTTGAATACACAGAGAGGAAATACTCAACTCTGCTTAAGGAGAAGAACATCCACATACACCAGGCAAAGAGCATTATCAACGTTCTGCAGGATCAAATTGACTCCAAAATATAAAAATGTCAATGCTGGAGAAGCATGTGAGAAAACCTGCCATATGTGTGGTTGCACTCCTGAAAGAATGTGAACAAAAAGCTAAGCACATTAAATCTCTGTCAGAAGACCATGGAAAGACCAGAAAAGAGCTGGGAAACAGGCCCACACAGGCTCGCTCACGGCCACAAAAAAGGAGCTCAAAGACACAAAAACTGCACACATTTCAGAGGACAGCTTTAAAATGCCAAAAAGGAGATGGACAACAGTGCGCTTGAGAAGAGCAAAGTGATGAAGAGGCTGGCAGAGGAGGAGAGCCTCAAAAACAAGCTCCTACAAGAACTGGAACAAAAAACAAAGAGTAACACATCTTTGACAAACAAGCTTCAAAAGAGCGGAAAAGAGCTTGGGAAATCATCAAACGGCTTTTAATTCTGTCCAAATAGAGTCACTAGATTCCAGTTGAACAAACTCACACTTGTGGAGTCACTTCCGAGTTCATAAAACCCCCAAAAGAAAACATTTTACAACCAAATGTAAATCTGCATTATTGTAAATGTGGGTGGAATATCTGAGATTTGAGCTGGAGACTTCAGGTGACCTCAAAAAGATGAAAGTTATTCCTCAAAGATTCAAAGTCCAAATGTTTTAACCTGGTTTCTGAACTACGGTGAACATATTTCACCAGACTCTCCCTCAGACTCTCCTGATTGCATCCCAAACCGGCTGTTTGATGAGAGGAATTAAACAATTTCAAGATTTGTGTGGCAGGGCAAGGAACCTCGAATCCCATTTCAAACTCTCCAATTATCAAAAGAAAAAGGAGGTTGGCGTTTACGTTGTCTGCAAAGCTACTTTACTTCAGCCCAGATCAGAGCCTTGCTGTACTTATGTGACCCAAATATGGAGCCCAATGGACAAACCTTGAGAGTGATGCGGGGCTCCTGTGCAGGCCTTAGTCTTTTGGAGGAAGTTAAGAACCCGTGGGTGAGAACTGTCCTTACAACATGGAAGGATCTAATTAAAACATACAAACGAAGATGTTCAAAATCTTAAACTGGCTTATGACCAAGGTTTTCCACCAAATAGAACTGACCTGAGATTCAAGGTCTGGATTACAAAAGGTATAAAAGTCTTTTACCAGATTGTAAAAGATAATCATATGAAAAGCTTTGATTTGTTAAAATAATCTTTGAGGTATTTACAAATAAATTATTACAACCAAGAAATTAAGCAAAGTAATGACCTCTATAACCCTCTGAGATTTCACATAACTTACAAGGGGAATAATATCCAATCTATATCAATGCATGCTTAACCTGGAGATCATCTGCACTGAATATACAGTGGTATGAAAAGGTTTGGAGACCCCTGATCATTTTCAAGCTTTTCCGTTATGTATCAGTGGTTGTTCGGAACAGCAATTTCAATCAAATACATCATATAGCAGACAAACACAGTGATATTTCAGAAGTGAAATGAAGTTTATTAGGATAGCATTTACAGAAAGTGTGCAATAATTCTTAAACCCAAAGTAGGCAGAAATAAGAGCCTCTAAACGCTTCCCATAGATTCCAACGAGGGTCTGGACTCTGGTTGAAGGTATTTTTGACCATTCTTCTTTACAAAACATCTCCAGTTCAGTCAGGTTTGATGGTTTCCGAGCATGGACAGCCCGCTTTACAACAGACCACAGATTTTCAACGATATTCAGGTCTGGGGACTGAATGCTGTGTTTTCTGTGTCTGTAAAATTTAAAAATAAATGTTAAAAAATGTGAGGAAAAAAGACATATTCAAGAATACGGACATGACCCTAAACCCTCAATTCCAACAAAGCAAAATGGAGAATCAATGGTAAATAAATTATTGCTGTGAATCTAGACATTTCTGTTTTGTGATTTGACCTAAACATAATAAATAAATAAAAATCACCCAAAATGTTATTTTTCATGAGATTTATTCTATTTAAAAACAAATCTCAGCTGGCTCTGAGATTTGAGATTTGTTTTTAAATAGAATAAATCTCATGAAAAAAAAATGAGCTGAGGTGGCTCGGGCATTTGTTCCGGATGCGTCCTGGGCGCCTCACTAGGGAGGTGTTTCGGGCATGTCCCACCGGGAGGAGGCCCCGGGGAAGACCCAGGACACGCTGGAGGGACTGTCTCTCGGCTGGCCTGGGAACGCCTCGGGATCCCCCCGGAGGAGTTGGAGGAAGTGTCTGGGGATAAGGAAGTCTGGGAGTCCCTGCTTAGTCTGCTGCCCCCGCGACCCGGCCCCGGATAAAGCGGAAGAAGATGGATGGAAAACCAAATCGTTTATCCCTCTAGCCTTCTGTCGGGAGTGGACTCTGGCTGTATCTGTGCGTCAGTCTTGGACGGCCTGCACGTGCTGGAATAGTCCTGGTCCGGTCCAGTCCTGGTCCGGTCCAGTCCTGGTCCGGTCCAGTCCTGGTCCGGTCCTGGTCCAGTCCTGGTTCAGGCCTGGTCCAGTCCTGGTTCAGGCCTGGTCCAGTCCTGGTCCAGGCCTGGTCCAGTCCTGGTTCAGTCCTACACAATAAAGTGTACAGTGTACCTTGAAAAATCCAAGCATCCTGTTGGAGCACTGCAGGCGCGGGACTGGAAATCATTTGTAAGGGTCTTATTTTTCCTGAACGCCAGTGGTCTGGAGCGGTTGGTCGGATACGCCCCGCAGTACTCCAAAAGTGTAACAAGCCGTCTGCGAACATGCTCAAAGTACATGCAGAACCTGCCCATATTGGCCAGCAGGGGGCCTCAAGGTGTGCCTGACTTTTAGCAAGGCCACGCCCAGCATCTTAAGAATCCGAAGGTTTCTGTAAAATTCACAAAAGAACCGAGGCATTTGTTTATAATCCAGAGAGTTGAGATGAGAAAATATGAGTCAGACCTTTTTAGGAAACTCCACCAGAATGAGAACGAACCCATACAAAGTGTCTGAGCTTGGGTCATTTCAAATGTAAAACCCATCATTTTCAACATAATAACCAGATATTTGAGGGAAATATAAGTATATACTTTCATTTGAGTATATCTGCTCTTACATATTCACTTTACAATGGTACAATTATAAAACACAAAAATAATATTTGTTTTCATACATTTAAGAAGAAAATTGTCTGAATAATCAGTTATTGCTTAGTTTTGCGCACTGTGAGTGCACTTGAACATTATAGGCCCATTGACGGGTTTAATTTATGGATAATCCACGATAATTTCGGCTTTAACAGATGCAGAAAAAAGCACCATCAGCCTAAAAGCCTAAAGTCTGCATTTTATGGGCAGGCGAATAAAACTGAACTCCAGATAATAAACGGTCATTGGGCAACAATGAGTTGTGGCAAGAAAAATCAACATATCCACATTTTAGAGTAGAAGACAACTCCTGACAATATATGACCTAAACATCTGACCGTGACAAACAGTTGGACACAAGCAGGCTCCAGTGGCAACCATGTTCATTCATTTTAACTTATGCAGCTTGAATAAAAGGACTGCCATGGACCACTCTTCAGATCAGACGCTCCACACGCTCGCTCAGAGGATGCGCATGCACGTGCACTTTCTCAGGATCCTGACTTACAAACTTGTGTCAGGAGCACGAGAAAGACCCCTTATTTCACCATTTGCTGATGGCTCTTCATGGGCTCGGTATGTTCGAGACTGTCTGGGCAGCTGTAAACAAAGTGGCCAGCAGGTGTCGACATTCTAATAGTCTCCTCCTAAAAACACACCTGAGTTGTGTTTTGTTTCAGTAATCCTGCAGATCTAGCTCCGAACACTGTCCCACAAGGCTTTTGAAACTTTTCTTATGAATACACGTTTCATTTTTCAGTCACACGTGTTTTTATTTATCATAAATGTAGAAAACATGCATTTTTACTGTGAGCAGAACTTACCTCCACATAACTCGGCCTGGTGGTGTCACCTGCTTGACAAATTAAAACCACACAGAGAAACATTTCAGGTCATGGCATCTCCATAGAGACAAGCAGTTTGGTGTACGCTCCACCAGAACATTTCCACTGATACTTTGTGATTCAATTATATACCAACACTTTTTGAAACTATTGTGGAAAAACATGCCACCTTTAGCTCGTTTAAGGTGACAGATAAGACATTCAACTTTGTGCCAGTTTTTGTTTAATGTGGATAGGTCCAGGAACTACAGAGATGTGAACCATGAACCGGGTCTAACGTCTGCATTTTGACAGTTTCCTTTGTACAACTGGAGACCTAGTTTACTACTACTACTACTACTACTACTACTACTACTACTACTACTACTACTACTACTACTACTACTACTACTACTACTACTACTGTGTTTTTTTTTTTCATTGTATATGCAAGATAGGAGCTGACTTTGTTAGCTGCATTCCGCTCCATGTCCGCCAGAGGGAGCACTCACTCTACTCTAAATGTTTGTCTCTGTGGAAAATGCATTAGTGGGATGAGTAAAAATATACACAAGTATACGTTCTGCTGCTAAATTTAAGTTAAAAAGTCAGTGAGCGCTTCTAACTCTGGCCTTTTACGGAATGTTTGGGGACAAAACAAAGGGGAAACAGACAGAGATAAACATGTTTGCTTTAGCATGTTTACGCCGTGATTTACATGAGTAGGCACTGCCCCTACTACTCAAAGCCACTAGTTACATTTGACTGTTATTTTAGTAGCATTTTAGGTCTGTGTTTTTATACAAAAGTTGATGGATTAAACAGTCCGAGCGCAGGCGACGCGGCGCAGGGACAGACATGAGGTGAGTTCTGCTCATTAGAAGACCCCCATTTTACTCGATCACTCAAGTACAGGTTAAAAGATCCACTCAAAGAGCCTCAGTGTGGATGTGGTGGAGGAGTACAAGTACTTGGGTGTATTTGAACCATGAACTGGACCGGGGCAAGAAGGTGGATGTAATCTACAGTTTGGGGCAGTAATAGACTCAATAAAATCATCAAGAAGGCCGGGCATGTTGTGGGGGTCGTAAGTAAAGTAAGTAAAGTTTGTACAGCCCAAAGTGCTGTACAAAGCCAATATAAAATACAATAAAACAAAAAGGGTTTTAACAAAGATTTAGAAATATTCAGAGGTTGGGCTGTTCCAATGCCCAGAGGAAGATTATTCTGTTAGTCATCTTCTCTGGCGCCTGTGAGCAAACGAGCAGCCGCATTCTGGGCTAACTGCAGGCGGTGGATGCAGGCCTGGTCCAACCCGGGATACAGGGCGCTACGGTGGTCTAATCAGCAGGTTAGAAAAGCATGAATGACAGGTTCCAGGTCAGCGCGGCGGAGATGTTGTTTCACCTTACTGAGCAAGCGGTGCTGATAAAGGGCAGATCTGACAACTTGGCTGATTTGCTGGTCAAAATTATAACAACACCCGCATCACAGGCAGACGGGTGGGACAAGGAACTCAGCGGCCCCAGACAAGTTTTCACATTGGCTAGATCTCCAAATACCACAATCTTTGAATCATTTGACTTCAAAACGTTGAGAGCCATCCATTCTTTGACATCCTTAAAACGGCTTAACAGGGTCGTGGTCGCAGAAGAGGACGGACTTTGCCTTTCACCCGCGCCACAGCGTGATGGTCAGATGGTCAGATGGTCAGATGTACGTTCAGCAACAGTTACTGCATCATCCCGCCATCAAAAACTACTCAACTCAACTGTCAAAGCCTCTGGCAGAGTTTTTTTCTGTATTGGAACATGTAAATATGTTGTGAGAGTAACATTTTTTACACATTAACACATGTTTTTATAAATGTACATGTTCTTGTTCATACCAGCGGTTTATAGATAAAATACAGTCTGTGAATACTTTATTTCATGTCTTATTCTTAGTCATATTTTATTAACCTTGACAAAACTTTGGCACAGATACGTTTTGAGTCCAAAGAAAGTTCAACGCAGCTCTTACAGTGAGAGCGTGGGATTTTCCCTTCTTTGATTTGTGATAAAGGTTCTCTCATCTTAAAATGTTATTTATTTATTTATTTTTAATCTTTTTTATTATTATTTTGATTAGGTCTATTTCTTCTGCTGCTCAGCTGTTTTTAATAAAAACTCACTTCCGCTTGGGGATGAATACAAGTCATTCTGATTCATAAAAGTACACTTCATGACACAGTTTCATTAGACAGTGTGTGATAGGTTCCAATCCGGGCAAAATGTGGCTCTAATTTAGTTCTATTCTAGTTCTGGATTCTGCTGTGGAAACATAAAGAGGAGCTCAGTCCTGGTTTAAGTCCATTTTAGTACTGTTTTAGACTAGTTATAGACCAGTTTTAGACCTGTTTTAGGCCTGTTTTAGACCTGTTTTAGTCCAGTTTTAGACCTGTTTTAAATCTGTTTTAGACCAGTTTTAGACTTGTTTTAGTCCAGTTTTAGACCTGTTTTAGTCCTGTTTTAGATCTGTTTTAGATCTGTTTTAGACCAGTTTTAGACTTGTTTTAGTCCAGTTTTAGAGCTGTTTTAGTCCAGTTTTAGACCTGTTTTAGACCTGTGTTAGTCCAGTTTTAGAGCTGTTTTAAACCTGTTTTAGTCTGGTTTAACCTGGTCTAGTCCTGGTAAAATTTCCACTGCTGAAAAGCTGAAGAATGTGTTTTTATTTTGGGCTGGGTACTTGATCATCTTTCTTGTTCTCATGTGAACCAGGTGTGCCCAGGTAAATTTAGCTCGTCACCATGGTAACCGCTGTGTGTGTTGAAGGTGTGGTGGTTCCAGAAAAATCTCACACTGAAGTTCAGAGAAAAGAACAGGCTCAGACAAGGAACTGCGCAAGACTGACACATAGTTTAGGTTAATGAAAGCACGAGTTTGAATAGATTAACTGATTATCCAACTTAGGCTTTACACCAAAAGCATGCGGAAAGTCACAGAATACTTTTATTTAGGCACGTGCTGCTTACTTTTTGTGTGTGCATTGGAAAAAAATGTGATGAAATGAAGAAAGTAAATTGTCTATTATTACGCGGTTTCAGATCAGTATTGCAGTATTACAACCACCTGATTACATCACAAAGTGGAGTATTTTGAGCTCTGCAGAGGGAGACCCACTAAATCTGCAGCATTACTGAGGCGTGTGCTGAAAGACAACTCCAGGTTTGCTTTTAAGGAGGACTGTAGGCCACTAAAGAAATGGGCCAACTGAAAATATGGCAGTGACTTAAAGGAGCCGTGTGTAACGTGCACTCTGACGGGTTCTAAAAGGTTCTAAAAGGAATGACGATCACAACTGAACCTGTGTTTCCAGAGCTTTACCCTGTCTCCTGCCGCACCAGCACTGCTTCATGACTGCAGGTGCCAGACATTTTAAACCAACTGGATTTAGTCGGAGGAACAGGGGTCACAGATTAAGTTTATGAAGTTTGAAATAGAAATCTTACATATGAACCTCTTGTTCATTTCAATTCCATTTATTTTGGTAACTCCCAAAATCACAACAGCAGTTGCCTCGAAGGGGCTTTTATCTGCTTTATAGTTATATAGTTATATATTTTGGACAGTTTAAGTGGAAATATTGATCTGAAATTACTTAAAAAACAACAACAAAAAACAAGTCTGCTTACTTCTGGGATGAAAACCACAGAGTTGTTTTGTGTATGTCGTCCTATGGAGCGCTGCAGTTCACAATAGCGAGCGGCGGATTTTGTTTCTTTTAGGCCAAAACGTCTACGCGACTACGGAGTTCCACGTGTGTCACCATTAAAAAAACTCAAACTGCAGAACAATGTAAGTAAAGAGCAGTGGCCGTGTATCGATAGGAAATCTTGGGACTGGTGAAATGGGGACTGACTGAGCAATGGCGTCTTGTCCACAGAATCAGAATCAGAATCAGAAAGAGTTTATTGCCATTGTCAATGAACAAAATTCAAAAACGTAGGAACTTGTCTCGGCCTTAAGGTGCAACATAAAACACTGAGTAATAATAAAACAACATATATTCAATCAAAAAAGGGCATGCATTAAGAAACAATTTAAAAATTACTATACAAATAAATAAAAATAGGCATTTCTATGTACACAAGTTTACAGTTATGTTTAAAGTTATAGTGCAGAAAGTGACAGTGCAGTGAGTGGATGAATATTGCAGTTAAAGTGACAGGTGTTTTGAAGTGTTCATGAGTCCAACAGCAGAGGGAAAGAAACTATTCTTGTGGCGGAGGTTCTGGTCCGGATGGACCGTAGCCTCCTGCCTGAGGGGAGTGGTTCAAACAGACCATGTCCAGGGTGAGAAGGGTCAGCTGTGATCCGACCTGCTCGTCCCAGAGCCCTGGAGACGTACAGGTCCTGCAGAGATGGAAGTCTGCAGCCGATCACCTTCTCAGCAGAGCGCACAATGCGCTGTAGTCTCTGTTTGTCCCTGGCTGTGGCTCCAGCGTACCACACGGTGATGGAGGAGGTGAGGATGGACTCAATGATGGCCGTGTAGAACTGCACCATCATCTGCACTGGCAGCTTGGCTTTCCTCAGCTGCCGCAGAAAGTACATCCTCTGCTGGGCCTTCTTGATGAGGGAGCTGATGGAGGGCTCCCACTTGAGGTCCTGGGTGATGGTGGTGCCCAGGAAGCGGAAGGAGTCCACGGTGGTGATGGGGGAGTCTGTCATGATGAGGGGGGGCTGGGGGCTGTGGCTTTCCTGAAGTCCACGATCATCTCCACTGTCTTCTGGGCGTTGAACTCCAGATTGTTACCGCTGCACCAGGACACCAGCCGGTCCACCTCCCTCCTGTAGACGGACTCATCCCCGTCCAAGATGAGCCCGATGAGGGTGGTGTCGTCCGCAAACTTGATGAGTTTTACGGAGTCGTGGCTGGAGGTGCAGCAGTTTGTGTACAGGGAGAAGAGCAGAGGAGAAAGTACACAGCCCTGTGGAGCACCTGTGCTGATAGTCCGAGTGTCTGAGACATTCTTCCCCAGCCGCACGCACTGCCTCCGATCCGTCAGGAAGTCAGTGATCCACCTGCAGGTGGAGTCAGGCACGTTGAGCTGGGAGAGCTTGTCCTGGAGCAGAGCAGGGAGGATGGTGTTGAATGCAGAGCTGAAGTCCACAAACAGGATCCTGGCGTAGGTTCCCGGGGAGTCCAGATGCTGCAGGATGAAGTGGAGTGCCAGGTTGATGGTGGTCGTCCACAGACCTGTTGGCTCTGTAGGCGAACTGCAGGGGGTCTAGAAGGGAGGAGGTGAAGGACTTGAGGTGGGGCAGGACCAGGCGTTCAAATGACTTCATGACTACAGACGTCAGCGCCACAGGCCTGTAGTCAATTAAGTCCCAGTGATCCGGGGCTTCTTGGGGACAGGGACAATGATGGCAGACTTGAAGCAGGCTGGGACATGGCATGACCCCAGGGAGGTGTTAAAAATGTCTGTGAAGACGGGGGTTAACTCTCGTGCGCAATGTCGAGAGAGAATAAAGACAACTCAAACATGCATGAATCACCTGAAATACATCTTCCTCGAGGTTAAACGGGAAGAGGAAACCATGCATCTGGACATGCCGGTGGGACATGCCCGGAACACCTCCCCAGGGAGGCGTCCAGGAAGTATCCGATGCCCGAGCCACCTCAGCTGGCTCCTCTCGACGTGGAGGAGCAGCGGCTCTACTCCGAGCTCCTCCTGTGTGACTGAACTCCTCACCCTATAAGGGAGCACCCTAACAACCTGCAGAGGAAACTGCTCATTTCAACCGCGAGATCTTGTCCTTTCGGTCACTACCCAAAGCTCATGACCATAGGTGAGGGCAGGAACGTAGATTGAGCGGTAAATCGAGAGCTTTGTCTTTCGACTCAGCTCCTTCTTCACCACAACAGTCCGATCCGCCTGTCAATCTCACGCTCCATCCCTCACTTGTGAACAAGACCCCGAGATGCTTGAACTCCTCCACTTGGGGCAAGGACTCCCCACCCACCTGGAGAAGACAAGCCACCTTTCTCCGGTTGAGGACCATCTTCATCCCAGCTGCGGCACACTTTGGTACAAACCGTCCCGGTGCATGATGGAGGTCCAGGTTTGATTGAGCCATCAGGACGGCTCTTATTTACACACAGAGCCCTGCCACAGAGGAGCCAACAACCTCAGTGACTTCAGCTTGGGTGATGGAAAACTGAAGGATTTTGAACTTAGAAAGGGTTTATGATCTGAAAAAAAGGAAAAAGAATTACACAAAATCCAACTTTTGTGAAAGTTCTAGGTGCCCTGTCAGCAGGGACCTTCTGGACCAACGGACTGGCCAGTAGTCCAACTCAAGAAAGGTTTAAAGGAGACATATCATGCTCTTTTTAGGTGTGTAGTATTGAGCTACAGTTTATGTAAATCATCATTTTATAATTGTGTTCGTTGAAAACCACAATATTGATCCAAAACCGCTCAGTGACAGAAACAGGTCCATTGACTTATTTTTCAAATCATTGGAAATAAGTACAGGTATGTGAGCAGAGATGGGGGGTGGGTGAGAAGAAGCACTTGAGCAGGATGACACAGGATTACTCAAACATGCATCCATTTTAATAGATCCATGCAATAAAATAATATGATTAGTCTACCAAGACACCATAGACCGATTAAATGACCAAACAATTAAAGGCTTACAGCTAAAAATGATATTAAAACAGGGTTAAAAGCTCATAGGTTCACTCAGTTTAGCACTCTTTAAACCAGTTGTGGCTGTTTTTGTACTCCTCAGATCACTCTTAATGATTTCTTCTTGTGTCTATAACTTGCTCTGACCCACTGTGGTTATTCCCTTACCCAACATGCCTCAGTGCTCTGCCTCTGTCTGGAGTTAGCTCCTCACGCTAATGTTAGCCTCAGGTCTGTGTGTGTGTTCCTGCCACGGTGCCAATTAGCTGTTAGCACGAACACATCCTCTCTGCTCCGCTCTGGTCCTCGGGTGTTTAGCGTTTCTGTGGAGACCCAAACAAACGACACACGAGAGCAGGGAAGTCCCACATCAGATGAAAACCGTCTGCTCACACGGGACAATCTGAGGACACGGCGTTAAACCAGGTTCATATTTTTTACTCGGTATCTAGTATCCTACAGCACAAATTTAATAAACGTGGCTTTTAATGAATCTGCAAGTTTGTCTGAAAGTGTATGAATACTGGAGGGGACAGTACACAGCCCTGGAGCAGCCAGACAAACACAAAAGCAGCATTTCTCACACACAAAAAGTAAATAAAGGATAATAACTTTGTGTCCGCATTCTGTGACAGCTGTCTTATTGCTCAAAAATAATGTTGACCCTATATAGTTTCCTGAAGATGTAACTTTTGCTCTGACAATGTTCAAAACACTTGTTTAATTGTGGTGCCCAGTGTTCACTGTCATTTGACAATTTGAAGTAACTAGTTGTGTTGTGTGTTGTGTAAAACACCAAAGGCAGAGAGAAGCAGCTTGGAGCAGTGCTGCCACTCAATTTTAGTGATTGTTATAATCCAAAAGCTGTATGCTTAAAGTAATTTTGGACGGAATATCAGTGCACGGTGGCAATCATGGGTTCGATTCCTGGGCGAACATCACATCACATGATTTCTCTGGGTTGCGTCTGCATGTCCTCCCCATGGGTTCTCTCCGGCTTCCTCCCACCGTCCAAAGACATGCATGTGTTAGGTAAATTGGCAACTGTAAATTAGCCCTAGTGAATGAGTGTGAGAGTGAATGGTTTGTGTGTCTATGTCTGCATGTTAAACCTGCGACGAGTTGGCCACGGTCAAGGGTGTACCTTTAAAGTCTTTAATATTTAACAGAATTTAAAGTCTCTGGAGAAAATTAAGGTAAAGTTGTCAAGTGGACTTGAGGTGGTGCTTTCCTTGAGTTCCTTTTCACCAAACCATACTTAGGACAGTTCCTGTGGGCTTTTATTGAGTGCTGCCACAGGTGGAGTTAGATAACGCTGTATTACATTTAAACTAAAACACTATTATCAAGTTACCACAATAAAGACAAAATGATCATGTTATTACTTGATAATATTGTTGTGACCTGCAGATAACCCCTGAGCTTTGCCATGGCAACAGGAAATGCTGGACAGTTTTCATTGCTACATACAGTACTCACCTTTTGGAGGTCAGGGATTTATGACATCTCTGGCACAAGGAGAGACTTCATACTTTGAACGTTGGAAAAAAAAGGTTTTCCTAAAATGACTGCTTTCAACTGGATTGAAATGAACTCGATAAAGAGACTTTATCCACATGATGAATTTACTGTGTAAAATGTAAATATTTTCAATATTTTTTGCATTGATTTGTGAATGTCTTGAGGTTTAATCTGTGCAATTTGGTAATATCACCTATAATGTTCTACATATTGGACAATGAATTACGCACTCCCTTCTCAGGCCTCCTTGATCAGTCCTCCTGACTCAGCATGCGTGCTGATTGGTTGAACAATGGTGCAAAACCAACCCCCCAAGTGGTCAGTAAGAGAGAGAGAGACGGGAAGACCAAACGAGTTCCATCAAAAGGTCCATGAGGAAGGTCCTGGGAGAAGGGCTCTCCCCTGGCCTAGCAATGCTAAGCTAACATAGGGAACAAAGAAAATTCCAGAGAGAGACAGGCCCATGGAAGCCAATTCTCTTCTGATAAGTAATTCTGTGCCCGTCTACGGATGGGATTTTTGCTTTAAATCGCAACAAGCAAACTCATGCAAAGGACTTTTGCAACTTTTCAAGTCTATAACCCTTCAAATCAGCCTCATCGGTGGATCAGTTCAACTGCCTTTTCGTCAAAGGAAAGCGCAGATCAAGTGGACCTGATCCAGCGCTTCTTCACCCTGACGTGTCAGAGCTCGAGCTCCAGACCGAGTTCTCCAGCGTGGCCCTGAGCTGAACCCTGGAGGAGTCAGCTCAACGTAGACACAGGCCCATCTCGGCTGAATCACAGCTCCTGCGCCTGGTTGTATAAACACACATATATCACAGTTTGGCTGATAAGATCATCTTAGAGTCAACTCTAACCTCTAACACACAACTAGATAGAGAACAATCGTATCTAGTGTCTCCATCTGTTATCGACTAATTTGCATATTCCATATTCATATTTATCTGTTTCATTATTTGGTCAATAAATCTTCATAAACCACAGTTGGTAAAGTGTTACGGTTAGATTAACTATTCATTTCTATTAATTAATTAATTTAGATATTTGATTATAGAATTGTTAAATGCCTAATGACGGAAGGTGCCCCACATAACTCTTAAAATATGATAACAAACATACCCACACTCATGCAGTGTGTCATGCTTGAAATGTTGAGCCAAATCTTTAATCGATATAAACTTTGAGTCACCCCCTTTCATAAGTGGGAGGACATGAATAACACTTCAGTACTTGGACTAGTAGAACTACTGCAATACCATTTGGATTGAATATATGTTGTTTTATTATTGCTCAGTGTTTTATGTTGCACCTTAATGCCGAGAAGTTCCTATGTTTGTGAATTTTGTTCATTGACAATGGCAATAAACCCCTTCTGATTCTGATTCTGAATATAATTGTATAGTTTTCTTGTTAAAATATGATACAAAATTATCATGAAATCATATAATTATTTATTATTATTATTATTAAGAAATCAATTAATACTTTGAACCATGTATTTTGTCATGTTTATTGTGATCTGCTGCTGTTTTGGTTTTGCACATATGGCTGCACTGGAGACTTGAGCATATGAGCTACTTCCTCCAAGTGGTGGAAGGACTTTGTGTTGCGCTTATCTTGTATGACCACTTTAATGGCAAAAACTGCAGTACCTGTAATATCCACCGGGTGTCTGCACTCTGTCACTCACATCAATTTCTCTTTACGATATTTGTTTCGTAAATGGGTCATGCTTGTGGAGATGCGTGACTTTCTCTGAGGCTTTAACCCACAAACGCAGTGTCTCTGAGCAGAATGCGTCTCCTCTTCATGTGCTCTCTGCTCTCTTTACTTACACATTCCTCCACGCTCTCACATGAACACTCCTTTGTGTGCGCGCCTCTGTATTATGTATCATTATCAGATTCCACAGCTCTGACAGTCAAGACACAGTGAAATCTGAGCTGCTCAAACAAACAGGAGTTACAGAAACATCTGCATGTTTGAAAAGGTCAAGGAGTCAAACCCATAGTCTGTGTTTTGTTTTTTTTGTCCGAGTTTTTTTGTATAACTGCATGCATGTCTTTGCCTAGAATGTTCTACAGTATGGCAACATTTATTCCATTAGGATTTTTGGTTTATTGCTAAAAATTATCTCTAAAAAACATACATTCTTACTGGGAGCGGACTTGCCTCCTCAAAGACCTGACCTGTGACCGGTGGCTGGGCGGCGTCAATGCATGCAATGATCTCCTTGGAAACAAGAGGATAGTGGACTCTACATGAGAAAAGTGATACTTAAGGCAAGGCAAGTTTATTTGACAAGCACAATTTGTACACGAGGCAATTCAAAGTGCTTCACATAACAGGAAAAAAATGCATTAAAATCACAAAGACATGGCAGAAATCACAAAATCTTAATTTAAAAGGGCCATTTTCAGGCTATCCGTCAAATGCACAGCCAAACAAAACAGTTTTTAGCTTGGATTTGAACATTGCCAGAGTAGCTTCCTGTCTCACATCCTCAGGAAGACTGTTCTAGATTTTAGCTGCATAAAACTGAAACGCAGATTCCCCATGTTTAGTCCTGACTGGCACCAGCAGGAGGCCGGTCCCTGAGGTCCTCAGAGTCCGAGATGGTTCATATGGCACTAACATGTACGAGATGTACTTTGGTGCTAGGCCATGGAGAGACTTGTATACAAGCAGAGCTGCTTTGAAGTCTATTCTCTGAGCCACAAGGAGCCAGTGCAGAGACCTGAGCACAGGACTAATGTGATCGTACTTCCTGGTTCTAGTCAGGACCCGAGCAGCGGCGTTCTGGATGTACTGCAGCTGTTTTACAGCTCGTTTGGAGAGGCCAGTGAGCAGGCCGTTACAGTAGTCTAATCTACTAGAGACAAACGCATGGATAAGTCTCTCCAAGTCTGGTTTAGACACTACACTTTTGATTTTTTAGATGGTAAAAAGCTGCTGATGTTATTGATTTGACGTGGCTGTTAAAATTCAAGTCTGAGTCCATTATTACCCCCAGATTTCTAACTTGATTTGATGGTTATAGAGCGAGACTCTGGAGGTGACTGTTAACACTTTCTCTTTGTTTCTTTGGGCCAAAGACGATGATTTCAGTCTTGTCTGAGTTCAGCTGGAGAAAGTTGTTTTGCATCCACACACTGATCTGTTCGATGCAGTGACAGAGTGAATCTGAGTGTCATCTGCATAATTGTGATAGGACACATTCTCGCTGCGTATCAACTGACCTAACGGCAGCATGTAGAGGTTGAACAGAAGGGGTCCCAGGATTGACCCTTGGGGCACCCCACAGGTCAGGGGCATCTGGTCTGAGACACAGTTACCAATTTCGACAAAGTACTTCCTGTCTTCCAGATAGGACTTTAACCAGTTTAGCGCAGTGCCAGTGATGCCCACCCAGTCCTCTAGTCTCTGTAAGAGGGTCCCATGATCAACAGTGTCAAAAGCAGCACTCAGATCAGAATTAAGAATTAAGACTGAGGCTTTGCCCGCGTCAGTGTTCAGGTGGATGTCATTTGTCACCTTGACAAGAGCAGTCTCGGTGCTGTGATGAGGTCTAAAAACCTGACTGGAAAACATCAAATGAGTTGTTTATTAAGAGGAAATCAGTGAGCTGATGGTAAACAAACTTTTCAACGATTTTGCCCCAAAATGGCAGATTAGAGATGGGCCGGTAATGACTCAGTACTGCGGCATCAAGACTGCTCTTCTTTAGGAGAGGCTCTTTATGACCGCAGTTTTCAAAGACATTGGGAATGTTCCAGATTGAAGCGACATGTTAACTATTTGAGTGAGTGGTGCTAACAAACTGTTCAGCACAGACTTTAGAAATCTGGTGGGTAACACATCGAGGCAGCATGTAGATTGGGGATGGTGCGATAAGTCACGTGATGCATGAAAAAATCAAAACACATTCTTTTCCCAGCGCCACAGTCACTGAGATTACGTCACGTATTTCTAATGTTTTGGCCAAACATAAAGGAGTTAAACAGCTGATTGTGCACGTGGGCGCAGTGGACACACGACGCGAAGAGACTGAAGTTTTGAAAAGAGACTTCTTGGAGTTATTCGGCGTGCTTGATAAAATGAAAATAAAAACATTCATAAGTGGACCTCTTCCAAACATTGACAGGAAGATAAACAAGTTTAGCCGGCTGCTTCAGCTGAACACATGGCTGTCTAAAGAGTGTGCAACAAGAGAATTGCACTACATTGAGAACTTCTATCTATTCTGGAAACGAGAGGACCTGTTTAAGAGAAATGGCCCACACCTCTGTAGAGGTGGAGTGAGGGTGCTGACAGAGAACCTGCTCCACGCTCTGAGGCATTGGACTGGGCCTGGACAGGCTGGGCCTGGACAGGGTCCTGAGCAGATAGTTAGAGAAGAGAGGAATGAGAAAAATTCCTGCTCCATCAACCAGAGACCGAGCCAAAGTTTCAGCATCAGCAGCACCACAACCACAGCCTCCACCAAAGGATTTATTAGCAGCCGCTCCCACCACCTGCAGCAAAGAATTCAACTCCAACTGCTCCACGATCACCTCCACTACCTCCAGCAAAGGACTCATCTGCAGCAGCACCACAACAATCTTCACCACGGCTAGCGCAGGAGTCATTTCAGTTCTTTCCTGCACGGTCCTCATCAAAGGCCTTGGACCCATCTGTGGCGGGCCTGGCAGTATCCCCGCCATCGCCCCTGCCCTCAGAGCAGCCCTGGATCCCCCCTGCAACATCTACTCCCACTACAGATTACTCACTCTCCTTTCCATCTCCACTCTCACCCAGGGGTCTTCCCAGCCATCTTGAACATCTGATCAAATCAGGCATTAATATGGCTCCACTCACGCCTAATTTAGCAAGAGTTCTGATATCAACGATGATGAACTCTCCCCTGACTGTTGCTACACAGACAAAAATCACCCCACCAAAACCCACCCGCCTTTCACCTGGTCCCAAACGCTCACCGGCTTCCACTACACCAACAAAAGCCCCCCCACCTATCCCCCCTCGCCTTTCACCTAGTATCTCCCATAGCTAGGATGCACTGGGTCTCAGCGTTGCCGGACTTATAGTCATATTAAAAATCAAACCAACCCGGGGCCCTGTGTAAAAACAGCCTCCCCTAGTGCTATTTCTGTAGTAACATCACACAGATGGGAAAACAAAATGCGAGTCAGACTGCCCAATCTGAGAAATTTTATTCATATTCCCTGTAAAAAGATAACGCCCAGTCTCACTGAAACTAGTCTGAAACTTGCTGTACTAAATGTCAGATCCTTATGTAACAAATCATTCTTAATTAATAATTTTATTTCTTCTTATAATCTTGATTTTATGTTTTTAACTGAAACATGGCTTGACAAAAACACAGGAAATTTAGTTCTAATAGAGTCTGCTCCACCCAACTTTATGTTTGAATCTGAAACACGAGAAAACAAAAAGGGAGGAGGTGTGTGTGCTTTTGTTAGAGATGAAATAGTTACCCACAGGTTGTCCTTTGGGGTGTTTTCAACATTTGAGTATGTAGCCTTTAAAATTGAGCTAAAACAGTCTCCATCCATTCTCTTCATTGTTTTATACAAGCCTCCTCAGCACTGCAAAAGTTTTATTGATGATTTTACTGAGATGCTTTCAGTCGTATGCACAGACTTTGATGGTTTGGTTATAACAGGTGATTTCAATGTTCATGTTGATAATATTTGTGACAGAAACGCTAAAGAGCTTCATGCTGTCCTTGAAACTTTCGGTCTTACTCAGCGCGTGAGTGGCCCCACCCACAGCAGAGGGCACACTCTAGATCTTCTAATTACAAAAGGGGTTAATATTTCAAACGTCAATGTGGTCGATGTTGCTCTGTCTGATCATTTCTGTGTCTTCTTTGACCTGTCTGTTTTTCCCAAACCACCAGCTGGTCCTGCAATTGTCCGGAGGAGACACATAAATGACAGCACGGGAAAACTGTTTATGGAAATGATAAACTTTGAAAATGTCTCATGTTCTAATGTAAATGATTTGTTGAACTCTGTTACATCTAGTGTTTTGAATGTTCTCGACACCATTGCCCCTATGAAGGCTAAAATTGTTAAAAATAAGCAGAAGGCGCCATGGAGAAATGATGATTCGGTCAGGGCACAGAAACAGGAGTGCCTTCGGGCCGAACGAAAATGGCGCAAGTCGAAGCTCCAGGTTCAGAAAGAGATTTACAGAGAGAAGTTGTACATGTACAACCTCATTTTATGTAGAACTAGGGAAGGATATTTTTCTGAAATAATTGGAAGCTGCAGAACAACTCGCGTGTCCTGTTTGCCACAGTAAACAGATTAACAAACCCTCCAGCTCAGCTGCCGTTAGAACTCATTTCCACATCCAAGTGTAATGAGTTTGCATTATTCTTTAATGACAAAGTTCAGGGCATTAAAAATGCTATCAATTCTACAATGCACAAAATAACCCTTTAAACCACCTACACACTTAGAGCTGACTCACTTTGCACCTGTAACTGACAAAACTGTCCAGGAGATCATCACCAGCCTGAGTTCATCTACATGCTGCCTCGATGTGTTACCCACCAGATTTCTAAAGTCTGTGCTGAACAGTTTGTTAGCACCACTCACTCAAATAGTTAACATGTCGCTTCAATCTGGAACATTCCCAATGTCTTTGAAAACTGCGGTCATAAAGCCTCTCCTAAAGAAGAGCAGTCTTGATGCCGCAGTACTGAGTCATTACCGGCCCATCTCTAATCTGCCATTTTGGGGCAAAGTCCTTGAAAAGGTTGTTTACCAACAGCTCACTGATTTCCTCTTAATAAACAACTCATTTGATGTTTTCCAGTCAGGTTTTAGACCTCATCACAGCACTGAGACTGCTCTTGTCAAGGTGACAAATGACATCCACCTGAACACTGACGCGGGCAAAGCCTCAGTCTTAATTCTGTTAGATCTGAGTGCTGCTTTTGACACTGTCGATCATGGGATCCTCTTACAGAGACTAGAGGACTGGGTGGGCATCACTGGCACTGCTCTAAACTGGTTAAAGTCCTATCTGGAAGACAGGAAATTCTTTATCGAAATTGGTAACTGTGTCTCAGACCAAATGCCCCTGACCTGTGGGGTGCCCCAAGGGTCAATCCTGGGACCCCTTCTGTTCAACCTCTACATGCTGCCGTTAGGTCAGTTGATACGCAGCGAGAATGTGTCCTATCACAATTACGCAGACGACACTCAGATCTATGTTTCACTGACGGCAGGTGAATATGGACCAGTGGATTCACTCTGTCACTGCATTCAACAGATCAGTGTGTGGATGCAAAACAACTTTCTCCAGCTGAACTCAGACAAGACTGAAATCATCGTCTTTGGCCCACAGAAACAAAGAGAAATTGTTAACTGTCACCTCCAGAGTCTCGCTCTAAAACCTACACATCAAGTTAGAAATCTGGGGGTAATAATGGACTCAGATTTGAATTTTAACAGCCACGTCAGATCAATCACATCAGCAGCTTTTTACCATCTAAAAAACATTGCCAAAATCAAAAGTATATAGTGTCTAAACCAGACTTGGAGAGACTTATCCATGCGTTTGTCTCTAGTAGATTAGACTACTGTAACGGCCTGCTCACTGGCCTCTCCAAACGAGCTGTAAAACAGCTGCAGTACATCCAGAACGCCGCTGCTCGGGTCCTGACTAGAACCAGGAAGTACGATCACATTAGTCCTGTGCTCAGGTCTCTGCACTGGCTCCCTGTGGCTCAGAGAATAGACTTCAAAGCAGCTCTGCTTGTATACAAGTCTCTCCATGGCCTAGCACCAAAGTACATCTCGGACATGTTAGTGCCATATGAACCATCTCGGACTCTGAGGACCTCAGGGACCGGCCCTCCTGCTGGTGCCCAGAGTCAGGACTAAACATGGGGAATCTGCATTTCAGTTTTATGCAGCTAAAATCTGGAACAGTCTTCCTGAGGATGTGAGACAGGCCGCTACTCTGGCAATGTTCAAATCTAAACTAAAAACTGTTTTGTTTGGCTGTGCATATGACTGAAATGCTTTTCTTTGCACTCTTCTCTTTTATGTCTTGAACTAAGATTGTGATTTCTGCCATGTCTTTGTGATTTTAATGCATTTTTTCCTGTTGTGTGAAGCACTTTGAATTGCCTTGTGTACGAATTGTGCTCTACAAATAAACTTGCCTTGCCTTGCCTTGCCTTGCCTAGATGAAAGGCTGGTGATGACTGGACAGTTTTGTCAGTTACAGGTGCAAAGTGAGTCAGCTCTAAGTGTCTAGGTGGTTTTGGGTTATTTTTTGCAATGTGGAATTATAGCATTTTTAATGCCCTGAACTCATTACACTTGGATGTGGAAATGAGTTCTAAACGGCAGCTGAGCTGGAGGGTTTTGTTAATCTGTTTACTTGACTTGCGCTATTTTCGTTCGGTCCCGGCGGCAACTCCCTTTTTCTGTGCCCTGACCGAATCATCATTTCACCATGGCGCCTTCTGCTTATTTTTAACAATTTTAGCCTTCATAGGGGCAATGGTGTCGAGAACATTCAAAAACTAGATGTAACAGAGTTCAACAAATCATTTACATTAGAACATGAGACATTTTCTGTTAATCAACAGTTTTCCTGTGCTGACATTTATGTGTCTCCTCTGAACAATTGCAACAGCCGGAGGTTTGGGTAAAAAGACAGGTCAAAAAGAACACATAAATGATGAGACAGAGCAACATCGACCACATTGACGTTTGAAATATTAACCCTTTTGTAATTAGAAGATCTAGATTGTGCCCTCTGCTGTGGGTGGCGGGGGGGTTTAGGTGGGGCGATTTTTGTCTGTATATAGCAACACTCAGGGGAGAGTTCATCATCGTTGATATCAGAACTCTTGATCTTGCTATATTAGGCGTGAGTGGAGCCATCTTAATGCCTGATTTGATTGGATATTCAAGATGGCTGGGAAGACCCCTGGGTGAGGGTGGAGATGGAAAGGAGAGTGAGGAATCTGTAGTGGGAGTAGATGTTGCAGGGGGGATCCAGGGCTGCTCTGAGGGCAGGGGATGGCAGGGATACTGCCGGGCCCACCACAGATGGGTCCAAGGCCTTTGATGAGGACCGTGCAGGAAAGAACTGAATGATGACTGTTCTAGCCGTGGTGAAGATTGTTGTGGTGCTGCTGCAGATGAGTCCTTCGCTGGAGGCGGTGGAGGTGATCGTGGGAGCAGCTGGAGTTGAATTCTCTGCTGGTGGTGGTGGAGAGGTTGCTAATAAATCCTTTGGTCGAGGCTGTGGTAAAATGTGTCTTCTCAATTCAATTCAGTGTATCTTTGTAACGCCCAAAATCACAACAGCATCTGCCTCGATGGGCGATCTGCATCTGCCCCATCCTTCAGTATCTCAGTTAATCCTACGAATGTTGGCGTCTGATCACTGGTTTCATCTTCATTTTCTTTCATCCTCATCTGGTTTAATCTGGGAACATTCCAGCCAATGCAAAAGAGATGTGGTGGCCGAACTCTCATCAGAAAAGTTACAAAGTACACCTTTAAGAGAAGACTAAAATCTGAAAATCTCCTGCTCCTGCTTTTGCTTACAAATTAAATATAGATTCAGTTGAGATGATTCTTGCTGCGCTAAAAACGAGCAACAACAGTGGGATTATCTCTGGATTTACGTGGCATTTTCCTTCTCGTTGACGTTGAGAATGGGACAAAGCAGGGGACAAACTGGTGACGCCGGTTAAACAAAGGCCGTTAGCTTTGTGGCTATTTTTACTCGAGTTTGACCTGTGGCGCACCGGGAGTCGAACCCACGTCACCGCCGTCACCCATCGTGTTTACAGAGGACACAAAGAGAAAGGGTATAACTGTTTCAAAACACAAGAATGGAAAGGAACAAAAGAATGCAGATAAGTTAGTCAAGAACGGTTTCAAAACACAAATACGAGAACGGAAAGGAACAAAAGAACTCAGAGAAATTACTCAACAACTGTTTCACATAAAAGTAGGTAGGGCCTTCATATCAGTCATTGAACGGGTCCAAATCAAGGGCTGAACCAAGATTAATCCAGATCTGAGGCAGGTCCAAACCAACCAACCAACCAACCAACCATTCAACTAACCAACAAGCCAACCAACTAACCAACCAACCAATCAACCATTTAAGCAACAAACCAACCGACTAACTAACTAATCAACAAACCAACCAAACAACCAAAAAACAAACCAACTAACCAAAAACAAACCAACAAGGCAACCAACTAATCAACTAACCAACCAACTAAGCAGCAAACTAACCAACCAACCAACTAACCATTAAGCCATCCAACTACCGTAATAAACTAACCAACCAACTAACCAACAAACCAAAAAACATACCAACTGACCAACCAACAAAGCTTCCTCAGTTCAATCAAGTTAGCAAGAAATATGGCCTTTATTTTTTCCTTCAATCTATTAATGTACCGTAAATTTTAGTTCCATAATGTTTACCAATGTTCAGCAATGGCTGTGAAGTACCACAATACACCACAACAAAACCAGGCCTAAACCAGGTCTAAAGCAGGACTAAAGCAGGTCTAAACCAGGACTAAATCAGGAAAAATCAATATGAGCTCATGAGTAGTTTGCAACTCCACAAGTCACATGTGAGGATTTCTGACAGTTAGACCTCTGCTGCTGCACTGAGGAGTGAAGCAGCTGACACATGGTACGAGCAGGAACACGCATGGTACGAGCAGGAACATGGTGGGACAACAACTCCCGCAAATAACAGGGAGCCGGACCATTTAAAGACTTAAAAACCATGAGCAACATTTTAAAATGCCAGTGCAGTGATGCCAGGACTGGAGTCATGTGTTGGTGACTTGTACCTGTGAGCAGCCGGGCCGCCACTGATTGTACTAGCAGCCTGCACCTGTCTCCATGGAGATGTTACTACTGGAATGTTCCACAGTATGGCATTAAACATGTATCTTCTTCTACTGATTCAGTTACAGGAGTTTTTATTGCTACAAAACCTAACTTGGCTCACACCAGATTGATATGTAACATTCTGAATTGAGTTCTACACATTTATCAATCCGGACAGGCTTGCATTGGGAAAAGGTGGAACGTCAGAACGAATATTTGAAGCTGACTGGTCGAAGTATCAGCAGGACAAGCCGAGAAATCTTTCTCGTCCACACATGCACAAAACCCTTCCCTCTTTATGTTTTTAAAAAAACAAATAGTATGTACAGTATGTCTTTAGAAATAGTTTTAAGCATGTTTGTTGGCATTACCATGTTGGCTTCAGCCAAAACTACAATGCTGTCCTGTAATTGGTCCAATGGCCACACTACTGTTGGTTCAGGCCCAATCAAAAACGAATGCAACAGCAGGAGCCTAACAAGAGGGATTCCGAAGAGTTTGTGATCTCACAAATATTGAGAGATTTTTTCCTGCTGGCACTACTTTGCTTTACAAACAAATGAGGCTAAAACATGAACTGCCAGCTTAAGATGAGAAATGTGTATATGTGTGTAGAGGGGTGGCGAACCCCTGTGCTTTAGGACACAAGTAACTGAGTCAAAAATATGACCCTGGTTTTGTCCTCAGAATGTCCCGGGGCCGTGTGAGCAGACGGTTTTCATCTGATCTGGGACTTCCCTGCTCTCGTGTGTCGTTTGTTTGGGTCTCCACAGAAACGCTAAACACCCGAGGACCAGAGCGGAGCAGAGAGGATGTGTTCGTGCTAACAGCTAATTAGCCCAGCGGTAGGAACACACACACAGACCTGAGGCTAATGTTAGCGTGAGGAGCTAACTCCAGACAGAAGCTATTTCAAGAATGTAATTGATCATTATTAATCATACATGCATTTGTGTCTTTTGGCCAGTGTTTTCAAGTGTTTTGTTTGAAGTAATGTCAAAAGTATGATGGTGTGTGCTTTTGTGAAATGGATATGAGAGAAGGGAGGATATGCAGCGAATTGTCAGAGCTGGGATTCAAACTCCAATCGTAGCAGCCGGCTGCAAATGGAGCCTGGCATATGTGCTACCACCTTAACCACTCAACCACGGGGCAGCACGTAAATGAGACGCCATCAGTTTTTGAGGTGCAATCATGCTTCGTTTCTAGGGACAGGCTGATTTGAAGTCCCACCTCACTTTAGAAGAAGAGCCTAACAATGATTCTGAAAGTGACAGCGAGCACACTTCACGCACATGTGTCAAAACAACACACCACAGCAAAGCCACGTTTGGACTGGTTCACTTTGGACTGGATTGAACGGACCAAACGTGTCTCCACGGTTGAACGTGAACCGCATTGGTCGATTTAAGTGATCCAAAGTGATCCGTGAGAAGTCGGCGCTTTTGAGCGAGATGATTGGATAAGAGAGATGGGTGAAAACAAGACAAAACAGGGCATAACATGACGAAGGATGAGAAACATGATGATAAAAGGCAAAAAGCAAATTCAAACAGAAAATAATAATTCAGCTCCTCATGTAGCAGATCTCTGCCAGGACCTGAGCATGGAGACACATGAACATGAACCGTGCTCAACAGAACCGGTCTGGGGGACCCGGGCCATTCGAAATGCGGCCTTGGTGTCCTTGGTGAACTGTTTTACTAAAGACGTTGTGGGCCGAAACAAAATCATTTGTTAAAAATGTGCCTTCTGCAAAGTTTGTTGTTGTCCTGCGATTATTATGTCAGTGTGAGGACGTGCTTGTTCTACAAACACGATACATGTGTTGAAAATAGCGTTACGTTTGTTCTGAACAGGGTTTTTTGCCACTATGTTATTGCAAGAAATAAATCATTTAAGAAATGCCGTTGTAATATTTTAATTTAGATTAATTTGCAGATTTGATTTTGATAAATTGCTCAGCCACATGACCTGGTTTAGTCTGGATCCAAACCACATGTGTGAGAGTTTGAGAGAGGAAAATGTTATGCTAAAAATAACCTCAAAAACAAAATCATTATCTGCACAGACCACGCCCACTGTGCATATTTAAACCTGCTCAGAGTGGACACATCCAGATTAGGATTTACACTCAAAATAAATGCAAAACTAAAACAATTTAACTTAATTTTTTAATTCAAATTTACTGTCTTTATTTAATTTTTTTTTTTTTCCTTTTTCCTTATTGGTTTTCTCTGTTTTTAATTGTGTTTATTTTTACAAGTAATTTTTACAAGTAATTTTACCTATTAAATCATCTTGAACGTGAGTCTAGTTTGGACCAAAGATGTCCCAGTCTCTGGTCCCTCCAGTCTCTCTGGACTCTCAGACCCTGAACATGGGTCTGAACCGGTCCATGTTGAACCGGCACCGGGTCCACAGAGTCCGCAGAGTCCTGTACCCGTCCTGGACCAAGAGACCAGATCCTAGATCTGAGCCAGACCTGGTCCAAAGAGGACTTCTGTTGCTGTGGGCCCTGCTGTTTCTTCAGATCTACACCGAGGATTCTCACACAGGTACTACTGCTACCGCTTCTGCTACTGCTACTGCTACTACTACAGCTACTGCTACAGCTACTGCTTCTACTACTGCTACAGCTACTGCTACTGCTACTGCTACTGCTACTGCTACCGCTTCTACTACTGCTACTGCTACTGCTACTGCTACTGCTTCTGCTACTGCTTCTGCTACTGCTTCTGCTACTGCTACTGCTACTGCTACTGCTACAGCTACCGCTTCTTCTGCTACTACTACTGCTACTGCTTCTGCTACTGCTACTGCTACTGCTTCTGCTACTGCTACTGCTACTGCTTCTGCCACTGCCTCTGCTACTGCTTCTGCTACTGCTTCTGCTTCTGCTTCTGCTACTACTACTACAACAGCTACTGCTCATTTAGATTAGAAAAATGATCTGAATCTAAAATGTTCCCTCATTAAACACATCGCTGGGGTTGTATTTGGCTTCATTCACACTTTCATATCAGAATAAGAATCACAATTCACAAACATAGGAACTTGCTTTGGTGATGTGTGTCCTTTGAGTAAAGTGCTTTTCATTGCATTAACTGGAACTAAACCTGTTCTAAATGTGTCTTCTCTTCTGTCCTTCAGAGCTCCAGTGCCAGGGCCCAGACATACCGGACCTCGAACCCCAGGAAAGCGCACCGCTCCAGGGTACAGCTCAGAACGGAGCCGAGGCAGAGCCATGGGGGATCCTGACCACCACAGATGTCCAGATGCAGTGTGTGGTGGCCTGACTAAACCAGGTCCTGAACCGGGTCCTGGACCGGGTCTGGACCGGGTCTGGACCAGGTCTGGACCAGGACTATATGGACTTGAGTTATTTCAGCTTTGGTAAATGTCTGGTGTAAATATGTATTTAATGACTGTAAAATTAGTTCTTTCAACAAATAAAAAAATATTGTCTATAAACTGGAGTTATTTTATGCACATTTTTTATTATATGACAACAATTTCTTATGTAGACGTTCGACTGCTGAACCAGTGTGCCAGCAGATGGAGCCAAATATAAATGTATGCCCTTCATCTGATCTGCGTTCATAAAAGAAGGTCTCTTTGACGCCCACATGACAGATTGAGTTTATTTCACTTCATCTGTGTCTTACTTCATCTAAAACGCACATAAAAATCCTGGCTCAGACCCGGCCCGGATCCTGGCTCAGACCTGGTCCACTGCTCATGTCAAGTTTACGCAACAGTTTCTTCTTCCCCTCTGTCGTTGGAGTCATGAACACTTTAAAACATCTGTCACTCCAACAATATCATTTAGCTAGTTTTGCACTGGTGTTTTGTCCATAGTGTGTCCAGTATATATTTGTATTTATATTTAGCCAAAGTATATTTTATTTATTTTTCATGCATGCCTTTTTCTTTTCTTTTTTTTAATCATAGTTTATATTTTATTTTACTTTATGTTCAATGGTGGAAAAAAGTCTCAATTTTGCTCCTTAATAAAAAGTGAAACTACAGGAGCCAAAAAAGAATTAAAGGCACAAGTATTTAACCTTTTATTGGTGGAAATTCACTTGCAAGATTCCATAGAAATAGAAAGCAGCAGGAGGCTCCTCAAGCCCGCCCACGCTAAGGACGCATGTTTTACACACTTTTTGTGCAAGAAAACCAACACGAAACAAACATGTTGTTGCATGTCTATCTTTGGGCTACAGAGCTATGTACCGTGCCTTTAAGTAAAAGTATCACATAAAAAATACATACTTTGGAAAAAGCATTGAAGTACCTGTTTAAAAATGTACTTTTGAGTAAAAAAGTTGAAGTATTTCACTCAAATTTGGAGAACTATTTGAAGTCTTGATAAATAATTGTGTAACTTTTGTTCCACAGAAGCAATTAGAATTGATTCATTATTTGTTCTTGTCATTTCTGTTTGTATTTCAGTCTGCTGAAAGTTCCGGCTGTGGTGTTCTTGTGGTGGGCGTCTCACATTAGGACCTGAGCTGGTCCAAGTGCTCAGTCCATAACTAATCATTAATGCAGGGGGAAGGCTTGTGGTGGGCTCCAGCGCTCTGAGCTCCCCTCGTGGAGCTGCTCCGTGCAGTGTGACCATTTTGTCCCCTAGAAAAACGCTGCTGACACATGCTACAGCTAACCAGGCTTGCTGTAAAATATATAACAAAAAATTAAAGCATGATTTGCTTGCCTGTTTAATTTGCAGTATTTGTACCAATTTGAAATATAATTGATCTGTTATTAATCTGACTGCATCAGGAAACTATCGAGCGCATATATTAATGTCTCTGTACGTTGTTCCTTCAAATACACACTAAACTCAAACTAAACTAAAACTAAAAACGAACTATTTAGATAATTGTGTGAATCATGTTTTTATTTTTTATTGAAATATATGTGTCTGCTCGACTAAAGTTTCGAATAAATGAAAATAGCAGTGCATTGTGGGTCATTCAAGCGCTTCTGAGGGGGGCCAAGGGTCCGCAGGTGCATCCTGGGTAAATGAGCCAGGCGGCAGAGGTGAGGCTTTGGGTGACAAGTGGGGAACACCCAACGCTTCCAGATGACTCAGAGGAAGTCGCTTGTGTTTGTAGTTTGGATCTCCTTAAGTGAAAGGGCATTTGGCTCGGGTTGGGTTCAGGCAGTGTAAATAGTGCTGAGGCATTGGAAGTGGCCCAGTGAAGTGTGACTCAGAGGAGGCCCCAGGCTCAGATTCGGCTCTGGGTCTGAACTTGGTTTAGACTTGCCCTGGAATGTCAGGAATGCAGCACCTGCCTGTTTGTAACGTGTATCACAGCTGCTTTCGACCTGAGGCGGTTGGACTGAAGTGACTGACATAAATACACCAAAAGTACAATCAGAACGAGGCTGGGCTCCACTCATGCTGGAACTGCGGTCAGTCCTGCTTTAGACCTGGTTTAGTGTCGTGTTCTGGAGCTCCATAGTGACCGCCCACTTTGAGGAAGTACATTTCCTCTTCAGACCTAAAGCGTAATAAAGACCTAAGCGTTTATTGAAGATCTGTTTCTGAATCTTTGCAAACCTACAAAATGATTATTAAAACATGTTGTCTAATTGTATTTATTTTTTCATTCATTTTCTTCCGCTTGTTCCTATCAGGGGTCGCGGGTGACTGGAGCCTACCCCAGTGCCTTTGGGCCTTAGGCGGGGTACACACTGGACACGGGCCAGCTCGTCGCAGGGTTAACACAGAGACACACAGACAAACATTCACCCTCACATTCATTCACAAGGGGCCAATTTAGAGTTGCATGTGTTTGGACGGACGAAGGAACCCGGAGAACCCACGGTAACACGTGAAGAACATGCCAACTCCGCCCAGAGAGATCGCGTGATGCTCGTCTGGCCCGGGAATCAAACCCACGTGCTCCTCATTGGGGGGCGAGAGCTCTAACCGCTCTGTGGTTTCTTTTTCAGCCCGTAGGCTTCATTGGACGGGACAGTGTAGAGGAAAATGGGGATGAGAGAGGAAAGGACATTCAGAAAAATTGTCGGAGCTCATGACACTGGGGCCTGCTGGCATACGTGCTGTTCACTCCGCCACCGAGCTGGAACATTCTGTCTAATATTAAGTTTTAAAAGTGTTTTTTGGACTGTCTTTAAACTCTTAAAGGAGACATATTATACTTAGCTATTTAGAATTGAATATTAACAGAGATCATCACTGTACATTTTCTTCATTGTAAACCTCAATATTGATCTAAAACAGCTTAATATTAGAAACAGGACAATTGACTTCCTGTTCAAAAGTGCAGTATTGATAAGCCCCACTTCTTTGCCCCGCCTCTTCACAGTGACATTTCACTGTGACAAGCAGCGTATTGTCATTTCCATGTTTTTATTTGCCAAAAGTGTCTATGTGACATTTTAGAACCCTGCATGTGGCTTCATTTTCAAATAATCGCACTAACTGCAGGAGTTTCCTGAGCACTGGAGCCTGGTCCAGGACAATACAGGATTACTCAAAGATGCAGGATTCAGTCCAAATACAACGTTGCGTAAACTAATGACGAGGAAACGCTGTTGTAACAAGCTTAAAGCTCATTGAAGTGGATTCAGCAGAATAATTCTCCTCCAACAATTGAAGATTTGAAAATAAACTGTGGTTTGGCCATCAAGTACCATCTGGATTCATCCCTTGGTCTACAATAGGTTTAAAACAGGATTCAAAAGGAGGACAAATGTGGGGACTGAAATGGGACATTTACTTCAGGAACTTTCGGCGGGCTTCAACTGTGGAGCTCCATTCTTTGTTTAGTCCTGGTTTAATCCTGGTTTAGACTGTGTAAAGACTTAGTTTAGATCTTGAGACTTGGTTCGAAGACTTGATGTGGACAAGGTTTAGACCTGCTTTAGTCTTGGTCTAGTCTTGGTCCATCTTGGTCCGATTTTTTTCCTGGTTCAGTCCTTTTTTCGACCCAGTTAAGATCTTGCCTCGTCCTGGTTTAGACCTGGTTTAGACCTGGTTTGGACCTGGTTTAGACCTGGTTTAGACCTGGTTTAGACGTGGTTAGGTCCTGGTTTGGACCTGGTTTAGACCTGGTTTGGACCTGGTTTAGACCTGGTTTAGACCTGGTTTAGACCTGGTTTAGACGTGGTTAGGTCCTGGTTTGGACCTGGTTTAGACCTGGTTTAATTGAGGGCAGGTTTTGTCAGTACATTTCCAGTGTTTGTGACCTCATCCCTAAAACAGATTCACTAAAACTAAACAAGTCTAGACAAAGTCTAAGAGCGTGTAATACAGTTATTCACCAGTAGAGGTATGTACTTCATAAGCCTATCAAAAGGCCAGTCACTGTACCATTACCCAAGAGATATAAGGAATGTTTGACACATGAAATCCCAGTGAAATGTACTAAATAGACAACGTTACATTAGAAAATATGAGTTGGAAAGGAACAATACTCTAAATGTCTAAATATTAGATTCCAAAGTAAAAGACATTCAGAATACTGCATTGGCTGTAAAGCTGTTTAAACTGTTTAACAAAGAGAGTCAAACAAATTCTACCTTTTTCATGAATGTGTAAATACTTTGGATGGAACTAGAACAAACAATTCACAGAAACACAAACATTGTAGCTCAAATTTAAGATGATTTTTTTGTAAAGTAAAGATTGTAATTGTAAATATATTGTTAATGTTTTTTTTCTTTAGAAATATACACAAAAAAGTGGTCAAAGTGAAAATGTAATGCTTCGTAGGAAGTGATCTGGATATTGTCAAAATAAGAAGTACATTGAGTATTGAGTGTTCTATACAGTTTCCATGTATTTTTTCTGCACTAAATTCACATTAATCTTCCACAAATTTCTCTTTAAGTTTTCTCCAATTTTCCACCAGTTTTCTTCAAAATATAAAACATTTTCCACATATTTTCCACATTTTTATTTACCATTTTATCTCTGACTCTGCTCTGGCTCTCAAATTTCCACCAAATTTTCCATTGACTTTCCCACAAATTTTCTTTCAGTTCATTTCTTCCCCCTCGAATTTTCTATGAATTTTCGATGTATTTCCCAGACATTTTGACCAACTTTTTAACAGAATTTCCAACAGAACTTCCCCCCGGCTCTGCTCCGTTCTCCCCTGGTGCTTTGGGTGCTGCCTCAGGGTGTCAGATAGTTCCTGTTCGCTGGGAGTTCACTGGGAGTCGTTTGTTTCCTTTTATAGTCACTGCTGTCGCTCTTCAGAGAAACCTGCAGGTAACAGACATGAGGTCATGTGAGCGCTCACAGGCGTGTGTCAGATGCCCTCCCGCCCTCCTGTATCTCTGCAGTGTTTAAAGATGACACACTGCAGGGGAAAAGGAAACAAGATTTCATTTATCGAAATCTATTTCAAACCTCGTCTATAGTTAGCTTACATATATAAACATGTATTACAAGGTTTTCATCATGTCATGTTTTCAGACAGAAATGAGGCATTTTAGATGTGAAAATGGCCAAAATGTCACATATTTGGGACAAAATCTCAAAAATGGACGGATTTAAATGTGTTACGTTTTACATGTTAGATTCAAATACATACATATCACTGACATTTAGCCTACAATTCAGACTCATTTTTTGGAGTTTAAACATGAAGGAATCAGGATTAGAATTAGATATTAACACATCTCTCTTTAAAATGGGACAAAATCTTGTCTGGTGTGTGTGGGCTGGCCTTCATGTCTCTGTGGGCAGAGCCTGCCTTTGATATTCCAATGTTTCACATAAATCTATGAAGTGGATTACATTCAACAATAACAGTCCTCAGATTTTGATTGGCGGTAGAGCTAATTAGCCTTGTCAGCCAGATGAATTCTCGTGATTTTTGTGAATTCACAAACTTGAGGATCCAT
Source organism: Chaenogobius annularis (assembly GCA_015082035.1). NCBI lineage: Eukaryota > Metazoa > Chordata > Actinopteri > Gobiiformes > Gobiidae > Chaenogobius > Chaenogobius annularis. The sequence goes on along the minus strand of BJKM01000112.1, from coordinate 1,336,499 downwards.
CTTGTTAGACTCCCGCTGATTCGTTTGTAGTCTGCACCAGTGGTGTAGCGGTCCAATCACATGACATTTAGGGCCTGCAGGCGGGACTGGAACCAATCACAGGGCAGCATTGTGGTTTGTCCTGGCTCCCTTCACGCTCGTCTCCTTTCCCCACTTTTGGAGTCTTAGTTTTAAATTTGCTCCACTTCTGACTGCTCATTTGGCGATATAAACATATCTGAAGAATATGTGTGCATTCGCTTCCTTTCCGCTTTGACCCCATGTGCTTTTCAGGATCAGAATCAGAAAGGGTTTATTGCCATTGTCAATGAACAGAATTCACAAACATAGGAACTTGTCTCGGTTAATTAAGGTGCAACATAAAACACTGAGCAATAATAAAACAACATATATGAATTCAAAAGGGCATGCATTAGGGAACAATTTCAAATGACTATAGTATAAAATAAAAACAGGCTTACTATGTACACGAGAATTACAGTTGAATTTACAGTTATAGTGCAAAAAGTGACAGTGCAGTGAGTGTTTGAATGAATTGAATTGCAGTTAAAATGGCAGGTGTTTAGAAGTGTGTTCTGTGTTAAATATGAAACATGAACGCAGCGGTACGAGTCAGCCTAAAGCAGCCTGTGAGTGACGTCGTGGACCCGCAGTGGTTAAAGTGATCCACAGTGACGAGAAGTAACGTGAGTGCGGCTCTAACCCTAACGCCTCATTCACCGCAGTGAAGAGCCAATTCTGCGCTGTCCCACTGCAGACCTGCCCTGTCTGCGCAGCTGACCTGCCCTGTCTGCGCAGCTGACCTGCCCTGTCTGCGCAGCTGACCTGCCCCTCAGAGGGGCACGGATACATTTTTGATCGCCAGAATCAATCTGGCGCACCAGAGAACATTTGAGAAGCTCTGCCTTAAGTTGTAGAGCCTTCTCGTGAACATGTGAGGAGTCAACACAACATAACTATAAAGTTTTTTTTTAAAATAACCACCCGTCACAGAAGGCTTCCCAGGTCCAAAAATAAAATATGAAAAATGAGTGTCTGAGGGAAAGTTAAAGGTACCCTTTATAGAACGGATATGTCCAAATTTGTATTTTAAGATATCATTTTTAAAAATATTTTGATGGTCAAAAGGCCCAAGTTTTGTAGAATGACCGGGAGCAGACTGTTGTTGTTGTTGTTGTTGTTGTTGTTGTTGTTGTTCCCACGGGAAAGGTATATGCTGAGAGAGCAAACTGACAAAAAAAAAAAAGGTTTAGCTTGTAGTGTTTAACTGACCTGGAGGGAAAAGTGAAAATGGAGCTTGCAAGTATGAGAACCAGATATTAAAAGTACAGTATCATTGTAATGTGGAGTACTTGAAGTATCAGAAGTATTCGAAGTATTCGAAGTATTCGCAGTATTCGCAGTAGCTCATGTGTGTGGCACGTCTTTGGTTCACGCCCGGCCGGGCCACAGATAGAACATGACGACACCGTGAGAAAACAGAAATGATCACGTTTGCAAAACATGTCTTTTTCCAGAGTTTTCCTAAATTTGAACATTCAAAATAAAAAATCAACCATTTCAATATAATTTTTTGGAAGATATTATGGAAGATCATTAGTTTAATCAGATTTAAATTTTAAATACTGGCAAAATAACTTTCTTTTATCTCCCCAGTCTTGTTCTCTCTGGTCTTGTTTTTGTTTTGTTTTTAATCTATTGTTAAGTACAATAAACACTAAACACTAAACACTAAAGCAGGGCTAAAGCAGGGCTAAAGCAGGGCTAAAGCAGGGCTAAAGCAGGGCTAAAGCAGGGCTAAAGCAGGGCTAAAGCAGGACTAAAGCAGGGCTAAAGCAGGGCTAAAGCAGGACTAAAGCAGGGCTAAAGCAGGGCTAAAGCAGGGCTAAAGCGCAAGACTAAGGCAGATTAAAAGGCAGGGCTAAGCAGGGCTAAAGCAGTAAGCAGGGGCTAAAGCAGGGCTAAAGCAGGAAAGCAGGGCTAAAGCAGGGCTAAAGCAGGCTAAAGCAGGCTATAAAGGGGTAAGCCTCGTGGCTAATAAAGTTGTACATATATGAAATTTCCAAAAGGGAAGTAGACAAATGCTATTTCTAGTGACACGGTCAATTACCAGAGGATGAGACGGCACCTGAAATACTTCAAATACTCTCTAGTACATAGCGTTACTGCGGTTGAAATACTTGGTGATAGTTATTGTGCTGCTCATGGAGCAGGTATGGTCAAGTATTGTGCGCAGTTTCTTTAGGAAGAACAAAGTCATGACGCAGCAGAAGGCGTCTGCTGCTTTGCTAGTTTTAAAATCACTTTCAAAATAGATCGAAGAGAAGAAAAGAGTGCAGTGGAACAGTCCATAATGAGAGGTTCAAGTGCCAGAGGAGAAGAGGACGTTTTAGAGCCACAAAAGGAGAAGGCGGAGTCAGTCTGAATGTCGCACACCACACTGATATTAAAGTTAAGAAATAAAGATTACAAAAACAGGACCAGCCCCAGGACTAAACAGGTGTTTTATTAGTCAAACCAAGACTAAAGCAGACCTGTGTGAATCCAGGATAAGAATCAATACTTTCCATACCAGCTCTTCTAATTTTATGGTATCGATACTGCTCGAAAAGTTACTTATTTATTTTATTTAATTCATTTCATTTGAAAGGGACATTACACATTAATCAACATCATATTATGTACATGTGCCGAGTTAGCTGATATGAGCTAATTAGCATCAGTGGTCCCTTTGCAGATGTCAAAACTTAAAACACCCACATCGAAACCAGACTAAACAGGACTAAACCATGGCTAAACCAGGCTAAACCAAGGCTAAACCAGGCTAAACAGGGATACCAGGGGATAAATCAGGAATAACCGGGACTAAACCAGGGCTAAACCAGGACTAAAGCAGGACTAAGAGGGCTAAACCAGGGCTAACCAGGGCTAACCAAGGCTAAACCAGGACTAAACCAGGGATATACCAGGGATAAACTAGGGATGGACCAGGGCTAAACCAGGGCTAAACGCAGGAGGACTAAAGCAGGGCTAAACCAGGGCAAAACCAGGGATACACCAGGGATAAATCAGGAATAAACCGGGACTAAACCAGAGCTAAACCAGGACTAAACCAGGACTAAACCAGGGATAAACTAGGATAAACCAGGGCTAAACTAGGACTAAACCAGGGATAAACCAGGGTTAAACCAGGACTAAACCAGAGCTAAACCATGTCTAAACCAAGGCTAAACCAGGACTAAACCAGGGATACACCAGGGATAAATCAGGAATAAACCGGGACTAAACCAGAGCTAAACCAGGGCTAAACCAGGACTAAACCAGGGCTAAACCAGGACTAAACCAGGGATAAACCAGGGCTAAACCAGGACTAAACCATGGCTAAACCAGGGCTAAACCAAGGCTAAACCAGGACTAAACCAGGGATACACCAGGGATAAATCGGGACTAAACCAGGACTAAACCAGGGCTAAATCAGTACCAAACCAGATCTTCCCTTGCCCATAGTAGGACGTGCGTGGAGTGACCCTCTTGGTGATTGGCTGGATGTGGGTCACCGGTTCATTGGTCGGGTTTGGCCGGTTGCCATGGGAACGGGCCTACGTGCCGGTCGGAGCAATGTTCCGGGTTCAGAGCCAGAACTTAGATCTTTGTTGTTGTTGTTGTTGTTGTGTTACTCTTAATGGCGGTTGGCAGCCAACTAAAAAGGTGCATTTACCGCCACCTACTGTAGTTGTACGTCTTCAAAGTATGTGTTTTACGAAGAGAGAGAAAGAGAGAGAGAAAGAAAGAGAGAAAAAGAAAGAAAGAGAGAGAGAGCAGAAAGAGAGAGAGAGAGAACAGAAAGAGAGAGAGAGCTTGGGTCTTAGTGCCGGTCTGGACTCGGACTATCACATGACTCCACCCACTCACCTCCTTTGTTGTCGCTACAGTCCTCAAATGTTCATACGTTTGAATATTCTGTGTTTTACAGTTTAAAATAATGTAGAAAATACGTGAAAGGACACGTATCACTGAGTTGTTGCTGAGGCCCAGAGAAGACAAGCTCATAAACAGGATTAATGAAAGTGTGGAAGAAGCTAAATACAACTCCAGCTATGTTTCTGCTGAAGGAACCATTTTAGAGCATGCTTAAAAGTAAAACAAAAAAAAGTCAATTCAGCATATTATGTGAGGATGACCACCTGATGACATCACAGGGTGGGAACAGTGTTTTGAGCTCAGGAGAATGAGGCAGACCAAAGAGGTGTGTTTTTGAGGAGGAAAGGACACTAGAACGGGGTTAAAGAAAGGAAGGTCGAGAAGAACACAAGACATCTGACCGTTCCGTGCTCGTTCTTGAACGCGCTCCACTGCTCTGCTGAAGCCACGCCCCCTGCAGGTCACATGTCCGTTAGCGTCGTCAGAGTTCTCGACCTGTTCACAGTCCGGGTCAGAGCAGAACAATGAGTCTGAACCACAGTAACACGGCCACTACTATCACTACTACTACTTCTACTGCTGTTGGACTGGATTTAAACAATCTGAAATGATCACGTTTTTTCCAAACTTGCCATGACCCCTGACCTCCTGACTAAGTGACATCACCAGGCGCGCTCAGGATAAGCAAGACCTGGGCAACTCCTGTGTGTTATTTTAGTTAGAATTAAAAGCTGAAACTACCCTCTGTTTTATTTTTTATGTTTGTTCTTTTTTCTGTGACTCAAATACCTGACCTTTGACCTCACGATTATCTTTATTAAGTCTCTAGTTGACTGTTTCATCGCGTTCACTGTCATTGATGAGCGCAAACTTGTAGCTCCGCCTTCGCAGCAGTGTGCCTTGTCACATCTGCTCGCTTTGAATTCCCCACTTCCTCTTTACACAGGAAGTGCTCTGAGTGAGTCGGTCCGAATACAAACCAGTGATTTCACAGTGACATCACACCCGGGGGGTGGGGGAACTCCATCTATGTGTCTTGAGGAAAGTCTTTGATTGCGGTGGCACAATGCACACATTAGCAAACAGCCTGATCACTTTTGCATCGACTGATCAACTGAAATGATTAGTATCTCAGACAAAAACTACTTTGTACAGAAAGGTAAACAGCATCTGCCAAGTTAAACTGTCCAGTCACTCACAAAAATCCACGTAAATCCTAATAAACTAAAATGAATTACTCGACAAATTAAAACATTTGGTCGATTAAGACGCCATCAGCCGATAAATTGACTTGGCAACTACAAGCATAGTACTTTTAAACTTAAATAGTTGTCTTTAATAAGATGATAAGAAAACATAAACAAAATTGCTTTCTAAAGTCTGCTCTCGCCGTTCTGAACCCGGTCCAATGTTCACTTTTATTCTCAAATCTGTCTCATTAAAACCTGATTCAACGTAAATCTTAAAATCCTAAAAACATATTAAACCATTGTTGTTGGTATTTTTCATTTCCTATCTTTTGGAACAGACATTTGACGTGGCCCATTTCCTCCTCTCAGGACAGTGGTAGTCGTGTTTGGGACGCGGGCTCTCCTCTCAGCTCCAGGTTTTGTTTGTGTTTCTGTGAGAAGGTTTCTAAAGTTTGTTTCTGATGACACGCTTGACTTTCTGTGATTTCATTCCAAAATGAACTGCAAAAAAACAGCTGTCCACCACCTCCTCCACCACCACCAACCTGTTTGAACCTGGTTCAAACCTGGTTGTTTAGACCCAGTTTAAGTCTGGTTCAGTCCTGCTTTAGTCCTGGTTTCAGAGCATCTGAGATGTGACATAATGCACATAAGTTATGTGCATTATGTCACTCTCTGTAGAAATACATGACAAAACAGACACAAAAGAAACAAGAGGTCATGTTTATGGAAATAGACCAAAACATACGGTCTGCTCCTTTGTGGTTCACAACAAAAACCTCTCAAGTCCCTTCTGTGTTGGACACATCACGCACACAGACATGAGGGGAATCCTCCAGGACCAGGACCAGGGCCAGGGCCAGGGCCAGGGCCAGGGCCAGGGCCAGGGCCAGGACCAGGACCAGGACCAGGGCCAGGGCCAGGGCCAGGACCAGGGCCAGGACCAGGGCCAGGACAAGGGCCAGGGCCAGGGCCAGGGCCAGGGCCAGGGCCAGGACCAGGACCAGGACCAGGGCCAGAGGACACATTAAAACTGTGGATTTACAGTAAATTTCCGCTGCTCCAGCTTGTGTTTACAGTGAAGTGTTTGTGCAACATGGGCTCCGATCACGTGACTACAGGACCACGTGTCTGGTCTCTGGGCACACACAGGGGGCGCTCCAGGCTCCAGGCGCTGTCACATGACGAGGCCAATGGTTTCATCCATAAACCAATAATTTCATCAGATTTTCACCCAAATAGTCCGATAACTCCAGAAATCAGATTATGATCAGATTTTTGAAGTGTATGTAAACACTGTCACGTTGATCTAGAGCATAAATATTCACATGATCGTGTCTCTAAATTAAATTAGACTTTGAACATGATATAAATATTTGACACCGTTTCGAGCTCAAACTGAGGCTGGATGTAGTATTTGAACCCTAAAGCTAAAGAGTGGTTCTCTCCGTGATGAAACAGTGAGTGGACATTTGTCATAACAGAGTCGTAATACACCTAAACTTCAGACATGACGTAACCGCGCAGCGCTGATTTAGTATGACTTATTAGAATAACACACGTGTTTATCATGTGTATGTCCATAGCGCACATGGCACAGACTTCCAGCCTCACCCCCGGAGCTGACCACACACTGACCTGGTGAGTCAGCCTCGTGTCCGGGCAGCAGCGGCCCTGGGCCCCGGGATCTCGCGGAAAAGCGCTCTTTTTGGGATTTTTCGGTTTGCGCAACATCGCAGGGAGTGGCCTCGTGTCACGGGGCGTTTCTAAAAAACACAACCTGAACTCCCCCCAAGAGCCACGGCTTATAAACCTGCTGTGCCCGGGGCAGAGCTCCAGAACAGCCGAGAACGCACCGAGCGAACCGAGACACAAGAGACTCACAGAGACTAAAGAGAACCGAGAGACTAAAGACCCTAACGAGCCTCAAGGCACCAGAGGAACCACTGACACAGAGTTCATATCCAGCCTTCAAACACTTTCAACACATGGCGACGCTGACGTTGATGCAGAGACGCGAGCGGTATGCGGAGTGCCGCTGGTCCGCGCGCAGCACGGAGCCGGAGGTCTTCACCTTCGAGAGGATTCCACCTCAGACCGCAGCGCTCAGCTGCTACGCGCCCATCCGACCCAAGAAGCGGTGCACGCGCGTCATGTACCCGGCCAAAGTGCGCATGCATCTTCCGCCGCCCGAGCGCAGCTCGGCCAAGCGCGCGCTGCTGCTGCTGGCGCTCGTGCTGCTATGGCAGATCTGGACCGAGGAGCCGGAACTGGAGCTCCGTTCCCGCGTGCCGCAGCCCACGTGCCCTTCCCACGTCCCCGCATACTTCTCCTCCAGCCGCGTGAGCCCCGTGTGCCCCGCGAGCCCCGCCAGCCCTGCGCACGAGCCCGGCCACAGCTTTGAGGGCGCGCGCAACAGCTACGTGGTGGCGCTGCTCGTGGCGCACCGTCTCGGCTCCGACTGAGCCCCGCGAGACCAGAGCCCGGACCAGACCCGGATCTGAACCAAGACTAGCCCAAGAGAGTTCCAGGGAAGCAGCTCTACAGCGGGACAAACCTCAGACTGATGCCGGGGACAGCGCCACACAGGCGGCTACAGTCCGCACAGAGCCCGCTGAGCCACGAGGACCGAGGGGACCAGAACTGAACCAGGATCAGAACAAGATTTGAAAATGTTGAACTTTTGAAACTTGAAAGTGTTTTTCTGAGAGACTTGAATCAAACTGAAAAAAACTTGAAGTGAGTTCACGAGCTCACGCGCACTGACAGTGCTATTACTTAAATGTTATGGATGTTATTTAGTATTTATTTAACTATTTGCTATTTATTATTTTTGCAATAAAACATGTTGAAATGAATCAACTTTCTCTGTGTTTTTCTCATGGTTTTGTGTGATCAGCTTTAACAGGATCCTTAAGGTGCTCCTCACTGAGGCAGCAGTTCACACTCACTTAGTCACAGACAAAGCTCTTTGGGGAAGAGCCCAGAATCTTTCCTCTGAAAAGCTTGTGACATAACCAAAGGATCTGACCCACTTCCTGCTGAAACAAAGGGACTTTTATCTTGTTTGGGTTATTTGTGTAAACATTCAAGTGAAGAGGAAACGAAAAGATAGTTCATTCTGAGCCACATTAGCACAGTTAGCTCTATGGAAGTGACTGTACACTGACACTTTTCATTTGTCACTATTACAACAATAACGATTATCATTATTGTTAGTGTAAAGTTGAGTTCATGTTCTAAAGTTTAGACTAGACCTGGACTAAACCAGGTCTGAACCAGGACTATTACATAATCAGTCAGTGTAAGTTAGAATTGTTTGGGCTTCACCACGGTAACGGTGCTACCCTATAATTCCTCTGGTATGTGTCGTGTTGGTGACAGGGCTATCCCATAATGCCGAAGGGCGAGGGTGTACCCAGACTCCTGTGGGTGTGAGGGGTAAAGTATGACATCACTCCAGCTCACAAGCAATCACAACGCAGATCTGAAACATGACGGATAACAACAACATCTGAGTGTGGTTTAGTCCTAGTTTAGTCCTGCTTTAGTCTCAATTTAGACCTTGTTTAGTCCTGGTTCAAACCTGGTTAAATCCTGGTTTAATCCTGGTTTAGACCTGGTTTAGTCCTGGTTTAATCCTGGTTTAGTCCTGGTTTAGACCTGGTTTAGTCCTGGTTTAGTCTTAATTTAGACCTTGTTTAGTCCTGGTTCAATCCTGGTTAAATCCTGGTTTAGTCCTGGTTTAGACCTTGTTAAATCCTGGTTGAATCCTGGTTTAGACCTTGTTTAGTCCTGGTTCAATCCTGGTTAAATCCTGGTTTAATCCTGGTTTAGTCCTGGTTGAGTCCTGGTTTAGACCTTGTTTAGTCCTGGTTTAATCCTGGTTTAGTCCTGGTTTAGACTTTATTTAGTCCTGGTTTAGTCCTGGTTTAGACCTGGTTTAGACCTGGTTTAGTCCTGGTTTAATCCTGGTTTAATCCTGGTTTAGTCCTGGTTTAGACCTTGTTAAATCCTGGTTGAGTCCTGGTTTAGACCTTGTTTAGTCCTGGTTAAATCCTGGTTAAATCCTGGTTTAATCCTGGTTTAGTCCTGGTTGAGTCCTGGTTTAGACCTTGTTTAGTCCTGGTTAAATCCTGGTTAAATCCTGGTTTAATCCTGGTTTAGTCCTGGTTTAGACCTGGTTTAGACCTGGTTTAGACCTGGTTTAGTCCTGGTTTAATCCTGGTTTAGTCCTTGTTTAGTCCTGGTTTAGTCCTGGTTTAGACCTTTTTTAGTCCTGGTTTAGTCCTGGTTTAGACCTTGTTTAGTCCTGGTTTAGTCCTGGTTTAGACCTTTTTTAGTCCTGGTTTAGTCCTGGTTTAGACCTTGTTTAGTCCTGGTTTAGTCCTGGTTTAGTCCTAGTTTAGACCTTGTTTATTCTTAGGCTAGCCTAGGCCCTGACTCAAACCTGGTTTGAACCTGGGTTCAGAACGGAGGAGGATGTGGGTCAGTTGGAAGTCCAAACCACAAAGCCCTAAGAAAGACCCGACCACACAAATCCTGAGATAGACCCGACCACACGAGTCCTGAGATAGACCCGACCACACGAGTCCTGAGATAGACCCGACCACACGAGTCCTGAGATAGACCCGACCACGCAACACGAGTCCTGAGATAGACCCGACCACACACGAGTTCCTGAGATAGACACCCACGACCTGAAACCGACCACACGAGTCCTGAGAATAGACCCGACCACACGAATCCTGAGATAGACCCGACAACACGAGTCCTGAGATAGACCTGACCACACGAGTCCTGAGATAGACCCGACCACACGAATCCTGAGATAGACCCGACCACACGAGTCCTGAAGATAGACCCGACCACACGAGTCCTGAGATAGACCCGACCACACGAGTCCTGAGATAGACCCGACCACACGAGTCCTGAGATAGACCCGACCACACGAATCCTGAGATAGACCCGACCACACGAGTCCTGAGATAGACCCGACCACACGAGTCCTGAGTCACCGCTTCTCTTCGGTCATGGAGAAAATGAGGCTCAGACCTGGTCCAGGTTTAACTCTGGATGCAGAGGCAGAGCTTAGGTCTGAAGAGAGACTGAGACTCTGTCCTTGTGCCCTTAGGCAACACACTTTTCCCACTTTATTTACTTGTACATGTGGTGTGAATGTGTTCCGTCTGCCCCAGGGCAGCTGTGGCTACACAAGCTTCTCAGAGGTCGTGTGAATAAACAGTTCAGGAAGTCATTTCGTGTAGAAAAGGACATTTGTTTTGAGCCAGTGTTCGAGCCTTAAAACATGATTCACACACTCATTGATTGTAATCATTTGCTTTTGGAGTGTTCTGCAAACATCGGAACCTGAAAACACACAAAAATCACACTTATTTCAAAATCCACACCTTGACACTTCTATGTTTCCTCTTGTGTCGTTTCATAATGTTTTAGTGCAGGGTGAGCACCAGCAGCTTTTCAGAAACAAAAGTTTTCCCCGCCTCCAAAAGTTCCCAGAAGCTCTGAAGCACTCAGCTTCAGTCGGAACTTATCCAAGAACCTTTCTTTGGTCCACTGTAGGAACAGTGTTTGTTTTGTATTCACCTTTTCCTGGAAAGTCGTCTGAGGCCAAAAGTGTTGTGCTATGAGCCAGGACTAGGACCAGGACCAGGACCGGGGCCAGGACCAGATAGGACCAGGACCAGGACTGGGGCCAGGAACGGGACCAGGACCAGGGCCAGGACCAGTATTGGGACCAGGACCAGGGCCAGGCTGGGGCCTGTCTCTTGTTATGAGTTCCGGTGTGAGTTCACTGACGGCTGTCATCAGCCAAACCGGTTTGCTCCAGCCTCAGCCTGAAACAGGGGAGAGTCCCCTCACCGGAGAGCAGAGATGTGGGAGAGACACCCACAAGCCTGGACCGGGACTGCAGCACGTCAGGACTAAACAGAGGAGTAAGTGGGGGATAAACCCGGATCCTAAACTGTCCACAGCAGAAGTTTGCACTGTTTACATGTATGCATCATGTAATGTGCAGCTGCAGGAACAACTGTGTCGTTATCATTTATCTGAGTTATAATGATCATTTATTTCACTAAAACCACACCAAACGATCTGCCCCAGAATCCACACAAACCATGTCAGCTGTTTCCATAAACCTTTAAACGCTGACGACGCCTGAAAATCTCTCCCCCCTCTGTGGTCTTACGGGGTCAAGAATGCTGAATGGCAATAATACAGTAAAAACACAACTGTGGTAATTGTGGTAAAACAACATTTTGTCGTTTTTCATGCAGTACTGGTCCTGCTTTGTCGTAGTACTTGTGTGTGGATGTGACTCAGCTCAGAGGAATGCAGTGAGAGGAGGAGTTTCACTGAACGGTGTCAAACCTCCACCTCCTGGAAACTCAGACCAACCCAAGACCAGGACTGAGCCAGGTCTAAACCAGGACTAGATTTAGCTTATATTTATTTAATTGCAGGTGTTTATTCGAAAAAAACTGCACTCTTGCTGTGACACCGATCTGACCTGTAACTTGACCTGGTGGCGTCACCTGCTTGTCTCCATGGAGATAATTACATTTAATGCCGTATTGTGGACTATTCCAGGCTAACCATGATCCTCTCTGTTCTAAATGAATTTCCTTTCATTTCCTTTAATCGAATTAAATCAAGAATGAAGCAAGCTGATCATCTCCATGGAAACGAGCAGGTTGCTGACCCTCCACCAGAAAAGTTGTTGACCTTATTCCGCCCCGCCCACTTTTCCCTCTCTTCCCTCGTGATTGGCACTGCCTTTGTAATCGCACTTCCGGTCCAGCGGAAACTCCATTGGTTTGAATGTAGAACGAGGGAAAAGCCGGAATAAGTGAATAGTGAACCTTTAAAATGAGTCTTGCCCAAACACACTGGCTGGAGCCTGGCGACTGCTAAAAACACTTTATGTTGAATTGACTTTTTTCTCTTTTAAATCTGTTCCAACATTGTTCCCTCATCAAAAACATACCTGGAGTAGCATTTAGCTTCATTCACATTGTTTGATGAATTCTGGTTAGAAAATCTTCCGTCAAAAACAAATTTTTCCCAATGTGTGATGTCATATTCTTACGGCTCCGAGATCTTTTGAACTGTTTCTAATGTAAGTCCATTAATCAAATCACATTCATTTCAACTGCTTTATCACATTAGCACATCAGAGGCAAGCTAGCTTTTGTTTATCTCACCAATGTAATTCCCTCTCGAGCAAGTAGATGGCTGACAATGTCAATTCCTGGCCTGGAAAATGCCAGGAGCGAAATAAAGTCATTTTCTTTTGTAAACAATATTTCTGAGTTCCAAAATGAGATGTCAAAGTGAAGAAGAACATGATTTAAAAAACAAATAATGCATAATATTTGTCCTTTAAAGTACAGCCTCTGCCAGTGTAAATCCGAGCGTTCTCCACAGAGTTACATCACAGCAGGATTAAGGAGGATTATCACAGGGAAAGAAAGGAAGTTTTAGTTTCTCTGTGACTCAGGGCTAAACCATGCACTGGGGAAACGGCCTATTGTCCTTCACCTGAGACAAGAGGGATGAAGAAAGGGCTGTACTGCCGCTTCACTATCATCATCTTCAAACATCAATATGACATCATCATTCATTTAAAGTTCTTTCGAGATGAGACATATTATGCTTTTTCAGGCACCTTCTGTAGAACTAGAATTTAAATTGATAATCATTTTTTATTGAAACCACAATGTTGATCTAAAACTAAAACTAAAAGAAACAGATCCATTGACTCTCTGTTCAAAACTCCACTCACTTTGTTTAATAACCTTTACTTAGCCAGGAAAGACCCATTGAGATAACTAATCTCTTTTTCATGGGAGTCTCTTCATAGTGGCATTTCACCGTAACAAGCAGCAGATTGTCACGTACATGTTTTTGTTTGTGAAAAGTGGCTACGTGACATTTTGGAACTCAACATGTGTCACTCAGAGTCTTTTCAAATAATTACAAATGAGTACAGAGATGTGGGCGGGGATAGGGGGTAGGTGAAAACAAGTATTCAGTTGCAGGACAATACAGGATTAAATCAATCCAAATAAAACTGTGAGGAAACTAATGATGAGGAAACACTGCTGTAACGAGGTTAAAGCTCATTAAAGTTGGTAGAATATGTCCCCCTAACATTTTTCTGCATTTATTCTTTTTTCAACTAGAGAGAAAGCTGTCTCTCGTCTCTGCGGTGTGTGGTGCGGGGTCGGCAGTGTTGGACAGGGCAAACTAGATGATGGTCCAGGATGAACAAACTCTAACTTATTCTCTGCGTTCCCTGTACTCTGTGGATGCTTTGAAAAACCACCTTAAGACTCACTTCTTCAAACAAGCGCCCCAGCCCTATGTACGTTATTGTACATCGTATTGGTCCTTATTGTGGGTTTATTGAGCCCTGTGAAGCATTTTGTTACTTTGGTCAGTGAAAAGCACTGGATAAATAAAATCAATAAATAAAATGTATTAAGTCAGCTTTCAAATTCACAGCAAAGGTCAATCTTTCCATTTAATTTAATCCATCTCCTTTTGAAATCTTTTTTTTTTTTAATGCAGCCAAAAGAGCATTGCATAGGTGTGCATCTATCAATTCCATTGTTGAAGTTTCAAAGTCAAATGGAATGTCGGTGTTGAAGAGTCTCACTTTGGACAGTCCCAAACACACGATGGTGATGAGCCACTTGACAGTCACAGTTTCTCCAACAGTCAGTGTTTCCCTGTGAATAATATGCGCTTCGACATGGTGTAGAACCGCCTCAAGTACCATAACTCACATAAAATATGGTTCTTGGATACATGGAACAACAGGTGTGGAACAACAGACACCCAGCGCCATGGGGTTAATCTCTAAACATGAGAGAGCAGCAGAGGAGTGGAGCAGTCTGTCTCTGTGTGTTTGACGGTCTCACACACGTCTGCCTCGAGTTTAGGACGAGTCACGGCTTTGGCCACAGTCTGTTTGCGCTCTCTTTCAGTGTCTCCGCTCTGAAACGCCCGACATGTGACTGACTGTCTGCGCAGCTGAGAGGAGAGAATATATTTGCAGTGTGTCAGTTTGTAGCTTCATGCACAAACCAATGAAACGCAGCCTGTGAAAGCCTATTTTATACTGACAATGACACTCACGTTCACTGTCACTTTCTTCAGTGACAGTTTCCTCAGGTATGTTGTTACATTCCTCGGCCTGCTGTTTAATGGTGGGGGCTTGTGGCGTGGTGGAAACATTTGGATGTGGCCGTTCCAGGAAACAGAAATAGTCCTGTGATGCAAGTAACACTCTCTCTCTCTCTCTCTCTCTCTCTCTCTCTCTCTCTCTCTCTCTCTCTCTCTCTCTCTCTCTCTCTCTCTCTCTCTCTCTCTCTCTCTCTCTCTCTCTCTCTCTCTCTCTCTCTCTCTCTCTCTCTCTCTCTCTCTCTCTCTCTCTCTCTCTCTGCGTTTTCTCACAACTGCCAACAATACTCAAGGCGTGAAAAGAACAGTAAAACAGTTTCGGTCCGTTTTGGGCAATAACTAACACAAATGAATGCTCCCACAAAGACAAAGCATGAGAGGTGGAAAATATATAGAAATTGAGATAATATTGTGAATGCTGTTTTGAAGAAATGCAACATTTGAATATGGAGCATGTCGTTTATAGTGAAAAACGCAACAAAAAGATCAGATTTGAAAATAAAAACGAAAAAAAAAGTGATGTTGTAAACTTTCAAATCAGGGCATAAGGTGATATTTCTGCGCTTTTGTGATTTATGTTACAGACATTTCACATTTGTCTGATAATCAAATCACCACATCACTTTTTTACCTAAATGACCATATATGGGCACCGCGTGAGAAAACAGCACAAAACCCTTACTTGACTGACTTGAAATGAGAAATAAATATTGAATGTAATGTCAGAAATACTTTGAAACAACTCGAAAAATAGGAATTCAAATTCCTTAAACATAAATTAAAAACTCAGATGAAGAATAAGATTCGCTATATTCAATTCCTTTTTCCAGCTTTCGGTAAGATCCAGGTCTGACCTAGGTCTGGTTCAGGTCTGGTTCAGATCTGGTTCGGGTCTGGTTCAGGTCTGGTTCAGGCTGGTTCAGGTCTGCTTCGGGTCTGGTTCCGGTCTGGTTCCGGTCTGGTTCAGTTCTTGTCCAGGTTTGGTCTGGATTCTGGGATTTGGTGAGTTCTCTGTGGAGTCAGAGGAATGTGGTTGAAACGTAAGACGTAACTTTCCGGAAAGATGGAAAATGACACTAGACTGCCCGAGGAAACTGTGAGGCGTGAAGACCAGTTAAAAGCTCCTTTATTCTGCTTTGTTCAGGGTTTAAAAGCTGCACTGTGTAACTTTTCTCTCTGGAGATGTTAATGCTTTACCTACTGTAGAATCCTCCTCAAAGAAAAAAAACACACATTTTTATATCTAACTTCGCTTTGGTTTTTTCATAGTGTGTAACTCTAAAACACCAGCAGAGAGCATATGGGACCATGTGTTTTGAGCTTTGGAAAGAGTCAAATGAATAGGATTACTGAAACATGTGCGATTGGAAAAAACATCACCATTTAACAAACAGCGACATCTTTCACTTCCGTTCGTCTGACACATTACTATTCTTCAGGTTTGTGACCAGCTTTACACATCAAACTTTCTGAAGGAAAAATAAAGTAAATGAGACAAAAATAGCACGATAAAAAAGTATTTACAATTAGATTTATTTTCTGTTACATAAATGCCAGGTGGTTAAGGCCAGGAGTTTGAATTCCAACTCCAACAATTTACATAAACACTTCTAAAATTCTTGTCTGAAAAACCAGTAAGAGCTGAAGTCCTACGGCAGGGCTATTCAACTTAAGGCCCGGGGGCCAGATCAGGCCCGCCAAACGATCTGATCCGGCCCGCGTCCCATCTTCCAAATGTTATTATAGATTTTTTAAATTCCTGGTTTGTACAAGTTTGAACCTGGTTTGCTGGTTTTTCTGGCTTAGTCCTTATTTCATTCTGCGTTAGACCTGTTTCGGACCTGGGATAAACCTGGTTTGATTCTGGGTTAGTCTTGGTTCCTACCTGGTTTGTAGCCTATACGGCCCAGAGGCCACACCCCCCTGAGGTGAAATCTGGCCGTCAGGAAACTTAAGTTGAATAGCCCTGTCCTAAGCTCTACTGAGCGGCTGATTGACCCTTTACAGTTTGTACACAGGCCACACAGGATGAGGATGCCACTTTATTGAATCTAACCACCTCGATGGACACAAAGCTCATGTCAGGTTTTTATTTGTGGATGACCCGGTCTGGAGTTCCACCACCAGATCCTGTATCATCCTGTACACGAGTATACTGCAGAGCCATTATGAAAACAGGTTCGTTCTTAAATTGAATCGTTTGTGGATCATACGGTTCAATTGAATGAAATATGCGAATGACTCCAGCCTACTCCAGGACGGGGAGAGAGCCCAGCCATGACCATATTGTATAAACGTGTGAGGAGTCTTCCCTGCTTTTAAATGTTGACAAGACAAAAGAGATATGATTGACATGAAGTGGTCACAGTCATTGATCAAACTGTGGAGCAGGTGACACAGTATAAGCACCCTGAGCACTATCATTGACTCTGTGATGCTAACTGTCAGGCAATGTTCAAGAAGGGACAGCAGCGCCTGCACTGCCCCAGGAAACGTGCATCTTTGAATGTGGACAGGACTGTTATGTCTTTGTTTAATTCTACTTTTACTGAGACCTTCTTAGCCTTCAGCAGGTCATCTTGGTTTGGGAATGCGTCAGTGAAGAACAAAAAAGTGCTTTCACAGATTGTGAAATGGGCTGGCGAGCTGACTGGGCAGCCACACTAAAGCGTGGCGTTTATACAGTATACACCAGCAGCTGCAGAGACTAAGCTCCAGGACGAGGCCACCCCCTGAACGTTCTGTTTGTCATCGAGGCAAAGACTGGGCGTGACAAAATGCAGGGCCAAAAGTATAGCCACAGTTTTGTCCCAGCAGCGATTGTCCTTTTAAATAATGTCACTCTGTGCATTGAATTCATGATGTGTATTTGCTAATTGTGTGGATGTTCTGATGCATGTTTGATGCCACTCATGACTCTCATGCATGTTTGCCACTCACTGCTAAAATTCCAATGTAGTGATGTCATCTGTATAACCTCTTTTAATCTACATTAGGCAAACTCTAGCCCCCTGTCATTCCATAGAACAGTTTAAGAAACACTGCTTTGGGGGAAAACAAGGATTATGCCATTTTTAGATGCAATCTCCACAATGATGTGATCATTTCAGATGGAGGGCGGGGCTTTTGAGATCTACTGTTTTTGAAAGAAATCTCCATACAAACGATGAGCCGTGTCATCATTTGTTTGGGATTTGCTCCACAAAGTGAATTAATCTTATGTCTTAAAGCAGAACTATATATATTTCACAATAGGCCCGGCTAGTTCCGGTCGCTGTGAAAAAGCAGTGACAGCAGAGAAAGAGTTACAGCGTGTGTTTATAAAAGTATGTGGTTTTGTCTCAAATCTGAAGGCAAACATACATTAACTCAAATATAAAACCGACAAACTGTGTGTTTTGTGAACAGGTTCGTTCACTTTGTGGTGGTATTTTAACATTAAGGATTACATTTATTTTTATGTCAGCATTAAGGTGTCGGTTGGTGGTGGTGGAGGGGTTTTGTGCGCCCGAATGATCTCAGGAGCTATGTTGTCCGGGGCTTCAAGCCCCTGGTAGGGTCTCCCAAGGCAAACAGGTCCTGGGTGACGGGTCAGACAAAGATCGGTTCACAAAGCCCCATATGATGGAAAAAAAACAAAGGCCAGTTACGTCGCCCGGATTGGCATCTCGTTACCGGGGCCCCACCCTGGAGCCAGGCCTGGGTGGGCTCGACGACGCGAGCGCCTGGTGGCTGGGCCTTTCCCCACGGGGCCCGGCCGGGTGCAACCCAAAAACGAGTGACGTGGGGCCGTCCTCCCCGTGGACCCACCACCTGCAGGAGGATCCGTAAGGGGCTGGTGCGGAGGGATCTGGGCGGCAGTCGACGGCAGGGGCCTCGACGACCGGATCCCGGACGCAGAGACTAACTCAGGGGACATGGAAACATCACCTCGCTGGGGGGAAAGAGCCTGAGCTTGTGCGGGAGCTTGAACGGTTCCGACTAGATATAGTCGGCCTCACCTCCACGCACAGTTTGGGCACTGGAACCCATCCTCTTGAGAGGGGCTGGACGCTCCACTTCTCTGGTGTTGCCTGCGGGGAGAGGCGGCGGGCTGGCGTGGGCTTGCTTATTGCCCCACAGCTCAGCCGCCATGTGTTGGGAGTTTACCCCAGTGAACGAGAGGGTTTGGGGACAGGTCTCTCACTGTGGTGTCGGCCTACGGGCCGAACAACGGTGCTGAGTACCCGGCCTTCTTGGAGTCCCTGGGAGGGGTACTGGACAGTGCACCGACTCCGTTGTTCTACTGGGGCACTTCAACGCCACACGTGGGCAACGACAGTGACACCTGGAGAGGGGTGATTGGGAAGAACGGCCTCCCCGATCTAAAACCCGAGCGGTGTTCAGTTATTGGACTTCTGTGCTAGTCATGGAACTGTCCATAACGAACACCATGTTCAAGCACAAGGGTGTCCACCAGTGCACGTGGCACCAGAACACCCTAGGCCGGAGGTCAATGATCGACTTTGTTGTCGTGTCATCTGACCTCTGGCCGCGTGTCTTGGACACTCGGGTAAAGAGAGGGGCGGAGCTGTCAAACCGACCACCACCTGGTGGTGAGTTGGATCCGCTGGCGGCGCTGAGGAAGCCGGACAGACTTGACAGGCCCAAGCGTATAGTGAGGGTCTGTTGGGAACGTCTTGCGGAGCCCGCTGTCAGCAGGGTCTTCAATTCACACCTCCGGGAGAGCTTCTCCCAAATCCCGGGGGAGGCTGGGGACATTGAGTCCGAGTGGACCATGTTTCTCGACCTCCATTGTCAATGCGGCTGCTCGGAGCTGTGGTCGCAAGGTCTCAGGTGCCTGTTGCGGCGGCAACCCCCGAACCCGGTGGTGGACACCGGAAGTAAGGGATGCCGTCAGGCGGAAGAAGGAGGCCTCTTTGGCTTGTGGGACTCCTGAGGCTGTTGACGGGTATCGGCGGGCCAGGCGTGCCGCAGCTCGTGCTGTCGCAGAGGCAAAAACCCGGGTCTGGGAGGAGTTCGGGGAGGCCCTGGAGGAGGACTATCGGTCGGCCCCAAAGAAATTCTGGCAAACCGTCTTGGTGTCTCAGGAGGGGGAAGCAGTGTTCCACCAACACCGTTTACGGTGCGGGTGGGGACCTGCTGACCTCGACTGGGGATGTCGTCGCTACGGCGGTGGAAGGAGTACTTTGAGGACCTCCTAAAAATCCCACTGTCACGTCTTCCGAAGAGGAAGTAGAGACTGAGGACTCGGAGGCTGACTCATCTATCACCCAAGCCGAAGTCACTGAGGTTGTTGGCAAACTCCTCAGTGGCAGAGCTCCGGGGGTGGATGAGATACGCCCCGAGTACCTAAAGTCTCTGTATGTTGCAGGACTGTCTTGGTTGACACGCCTCTGCAACATCGCGTGGCGGTCGGGGTCGGTGCCTCTGGACTGGCAGACCGGGGTGGTGGTCCCTCTGTTCAAGCAGGGGGACCGGAGGGTGTGTTCCAACTATAGAGGGATCACACTCCTCAGCCTCCCTGGTAAGGTCTATTCCAGGGTACTGGAAAGGAGAATCCGACCGATAGTCGAATCTCGGATTCAGGAGGAGCAGAGTGGTTTTCGTCTTGGTCGTGGAACACTGGACCAGCTCTATACTCTCCATCGGGTGCTCGAGGGTTCATGGGAGTTTGCTCAACCAGTCCACATGTGCTTTGTGGATCTGGAGAAGGCTTTCGACCGTGTCCCACGGGGTGCCCTTTGGGGGGTGCTGCGGGAGTACGGGGTCCGGGGCCTTTGCTCAGGGCTGTCCGGTCCCTGTATGACCGGAGCAGGAGCTGTGTTCGCATTGCCGGCAGTAAGTCAGACATGTTCCCAGTGCGTGTTGGACTCCGCCAGGGCTGCCCTTTGTCACCAGTTCTGTTCATTGTTTTTATGGACAGAATTTCTAGGCGCAGTCAGGGGGCGGAGGGGGTCCGGTTTGGAGAACACAGGATCTCATCTCTGCTGTTTGTGGATGATGTTGTCCTGATGGCTCCATCAAACCTGGACCTGCAACATGCACTGGGACGGTTTGCAGCCGAGTGTGAAGCAGCTGGGATGAGAATCAGCACCTCCAAATCTGAGGCCATGGTTCTCGACCGGAAAAAGGTGGCTTGCCCTCTCCAGGTGGGTGGGGAGTCCTTGCCCCAAGTGGAGGAGTTTAAGTATCTCGGGATCTTGTTCACGAGTGAGGGAAGGATGGAGCGTGAGATTGACAGGCGGATCGGTGCAGCGTCTGCAGTGATGCGGTCGCTGCATCGGACTGTTGTGGTAAAGAAGGAGCTGAGTCGAAAGACAAAGCTCTCGATTTACCGGTCAATCTACGCTCCTCCCCTCTCCTATGGTCATGAGCTTTGGGTAGTGACCGAAAGGACAAGATCGCGGATACAAGCGGTCGAAATGAGTTTCCTCCGCAGGGTGGCTGGGCGCTCCCTTAGAGATAGGGTGAGGAGCTCAGTCACACGGGAGGAGCTCGGAGTAGAGCCGCTGCTCCTCCACGTTGAGAGGAGCCAGCTGAGGTGGCTCGGGCATCTGTTCCGGATGCCTCCTGGACGCCTCCCTAGGGAGGTGTTTCGGGCATGTCCCACCGGGAGGAGGCCCCGGGGAAGACCCAGGACACGCTGGAGGGACTATGTCTCTTCGGCTGGCCTGGGAACGCCTCGTGATCCCCCCGTAGGAGTTGGAGGAAGTGTCTGGGGATAAGGAAGTCTGGGAGTCCCTGCTTAGACTGCTGCCCCCGCGACCCGGCCCAGGATAAAGCGGAAGAAGATGGATGGATGGATGGATGGATGGTATGTCAGCATTAGCTTACTTTTATAAACATATAGATTTCCTCAGGTGAAGTATTACATGGTACATAAAGGTCTTAACCCATCTGTAACTCGCTCTACGCTTTGTCTCAATTCATTATTGATTTATTTTAGTGAGACTTGGCTAACTCGCCATAAGGAATGAATGGAGCAGGAAGTGGAGCAGGAAGTGGAGCTCTGCGTTTTTAAGGCAACCGGGACTAGCTGGTTTCGTGAAAAGTGTCTAGTAACTTAGCAACTATGGTAAGTAGCCATCGAGCACCCCCTGCAGCTCCACTGTGGAAATACACTGTCAGAGAACAGACCCAAAAGCGTTTTTCTTTCTTTTTTTTTTTTTAAGTATAATCACTTGCAAAAACATTTAATGTTGCTAAATATTCAAAAAAGAGCACGGGTTTCTCAGGATAGTTGTCTTCTGGTCGATGTTGCAGGGCTGGTTATCCAGACTCTTCAAACCCCTGAAAATACATATTTAATCATCACAGGGACTTAAAAAGGTGTTAAATAAGGTTCTCCTTTAAAGTATGGCAAAAAGATTACTCCTATGTTTCTTTGACATGGGGGGAAAAATAAACCATCCCTAAAACTCAACTTCATCCCATATTTTAGGTAGCACCATCATTAAAGTACTACTTCAAATAAACAAGTTTTGTCTTAAGCTTCAAATCGCTGTGTGTTTTATTACAATTATACTCTATAAGGCGATCTGCAGCATCATGTCCAGACCTGACTCACGGGTCAAAAGACAACATGTGCATCACTACACAGATACACAGTCTACAGTTGTTATTTTGTCCGCTTTCTCAGTGAGTTTCAGCAGGAGCACACCGCGGCGCGAGCAGACAACACGTCTCAAGCCCCTCCTCCCAGCGTTACCACGGAGCTTGTCTTATAATAACTAATATTATAGTTAAAAAGAGCTTCAAGTGAGGTGATTATAAACTCAACTTTCTAATATTTAGTCTAGTTATTAT
>BJKM01000112.1:1271869-1309369 GCA_015082035.1 Chaenogobius annularis | reverse complement strand
TCCTAGTTTAATCCTGATTTAGTACAGGTTAGTTTTGTTTAATCCTGATTTAGTACAGGTTTAGTACAGGTTTAGTCCTGGTTTAATCCTGATTCAGTACAGGTTAGTTTCGTGTAATACAGATTTAGTACAGGTTTAGTCCTGTTTAATCCTGATTTTGTTTTAGTCCTAGTTTAACCCTGATTTAGTACAGGTTAGTCCTGTTCAATCCTGATTTAGTACATATTTAGTCCTGTTTAATCTTGATTTAGTACAGGTTTAGTCCTGTTTAATCCTGATTTAGTACAGGTTTAATCCTGTTTAATCCTGATTTAGTGCAGGTTTAGTCTTGTTTAATTCTAATTTAGTACAGGTTTAGTCCTTGTTTAATCCTGAGTTAGTACAGGTTTAGTCCTGTTTAATCCTGAGTTAGTACAGGTTTAGTCCTGATTAATCCTGAGTTAGTACAGGTTTAGTCCTGTTTAATCCTGAGTTAGTACAGGTTTAGTCCTGATTAATCCTGAGTTAGTACAGGTTTAATCCTGTTTAATCCTGAGTTAGTACAGGTTTAGTCCTGTTTAATCCTGAGTTAGTACAGGTTTAGTCCTGTTTAATCTAAATCGAGTTAGTACAGTTTAGTCCCTGTTTACATCCGTGAGTTAGTACAGGTTAAGTCCTTGTTTAATCCTGAGTTAGTACAGGTTAGTCCTGTTTAATCCTGATTAGTACAGGTGTAGTCCTGTTTAATCCTGAGCTAGTACAGTTGTAAGTTCCTGTTTAATTGTGTTAGTACAGGTTTAGTCCTGTTTAATCCTGAGTTAGTACAGGTTTAGTCCTGTTTAATCCCGAGTTAGTACAGGTTTAGTCCTGTTTAATCCCGAGTTAGTACAGGTTTAGACCTGTTTAATCCTGAGTTAGTACAGGTTTAGTCCTGTTTAATCCTGAGTTAGTACAGGTGTAGTCCTGGTATAATCTTAATCATGTATTATAATAAACACATTATAAAATTGCTGTGTAGAAATTTGCTGTGGTTGAATGGAGTAGGCGGACTGTGCATGGCCCAGTCAGAGGGCATGACCCCAGTTTGACCCTGAACATGAAGTTTGAGTTATTTTTAAGCCTGGTTTAGTTGTACACTTGCACTTGTTAGGTTCACTCACACGGACGAGACTTAAAGCTGATTTCACCTGGACAGAGTTTAAACACTGTAACAAAACACTTCATGATTCGATCATGATTTTAATAACATTTATTTTCGTCTGAAATCTGAACTCTGCTCCAAAGCACATGTTTTTACTGACAGATGATTGGCTTTGGACCTGCATTAAAAAGACACAACACACCTGACTGAATCTCCATCGCCATTCGAATTAATTGCACAGCCCTGATTCAGTCCTGGTTCAGGTTCAGACCTATTCAGACCCAGCTCAGACCAGGTTCAGACATGGGTTACACCCAGTTCAGTCTTGGTTTAGATCTGGATCAGTCCTAGTTCAGCTCTGGTCCAGACCCGGTTCAGTCCTGGTTCAGTCTTGGTTCAGGTCGTGCAGGGGTGTTCCACATGGTCTGGTTGAACATACCAGTGTCATGTCCAGGCCTGTCCCACAGAAACCTCAGGAGTCGGATCCTCTCACTTTCACACAGAGCTCGAGACCAGGTCCAAACCAGGTCTAAACCAGCCCTAAACCTGGTCTAAACAGGGTATAGAAGGCCTAAACCAGGCCTAAAATAGGTCTAAACCAGGGCTAAACCAGGCCTAAATCAAGTCTAAACCAGGCCTAAACCACACCTAAAACAGGCCTAAACCAGGACTAAACCGGGACTAAACCAGGTCTAAACCGAGACTAAACTGGGTCTAAACCAGGGCTAAACCAAGCTTAAATCAGTTCTTAACCAGGACTGAACCAGGACTAAAACAGGGGTAAACAGCACTAAACCATGACTATCACAGGTCTTAACCAGGACTAAACCAGGACTAAACTCTTCTATAGACCGGTTCTTCTCTGTTACATAACAGTTGTGTTTGGATGTTTCTATAAACTCTGAGTCACAACAAACCACAGCTGCACCACATCAGGACTCATCTGCAGTCCGGTTATGATCCTGGTCTAACGCTGGTTTAACCCTGGTCTAACCCTGGTCTCAGGTTAGGTTTCAGAGACGTAGTCCGGTTGTGAGCCCGGTCTAACCCTGATCTTTTCGGGTCTTTTAGAGATGTAGTCCAGTTGTGATCTGGTTTAACGTGTGGCACGATGGCAGAGTGGCTAGCACTCTCTCCTCACAGTAAGAAGGTTGCAGGTTTTATTGTCGGACCGGGCCTTTGCGTGCAGAGTTTGCATCTCTTTGTGTCTCCGGTTTTCCCCATCAACCCAAAACATGCACAATAGATTAAAATCCTCTGGCTACAGTAGTCCTGAGCAAGCCTGGCACAAACATCTGGAGATAAAGCGCCCACTGCTCCTGACAGGTGGCTCCAGCGGCATTGAGTGGTCAAATTTCCCTACAGGGACAATAAAAGCTAATCTTTCTGGGTCTTTTTTTGGTTGCAATCCTGGCCTAACCCTGGTCTTTGTGTCTCTTTCAGAGATGTAGTCCAGTTGTGATCCTGGTCTTGCTGGAGAACCATGCTCCTGTGTCTGCTGCTGCTCTTCACTGCTGCAGCCTCTGGACAGATCGACCCAGGTGACAATTTATTCTCATAATTTTATAGCAATTAATTACTAAATAGTATGGTAAATGGTTGAATTTGTGTTATTATTTCAGTTTCAGGTGGAGGGAAGGGCTTTTGTGACTCTAGAAGCTTTAGAAAGAAATAACCATCGGAGAAATAACAAATGAAATTTATCATTATTTATCTGGGTTTGAATAAAGTCTCTTTATATCACTATAGGGTAAAGAATCATTTGACCAACGTGTATTCATACCGACAGAAAACATTGAAGTTTGGGCCAAACCAGGTCAACAAATCCTGATAAAACTCAAAGTCTGACTTGCCCTCAGCTCAATATACTGTGCTACATTACCCATAATCCTCTGTTTTACTCATGATATGAATACTACATTTCCCATGTCACCGTGTGTTCAGGTCTGTGCAGGTACGCTCTGGGTTTGGAGGATGGACGAATCAGAGACGAGGCCCTGAGCGCATCCAGCCAATGGCATTTCACCACCGGACCTCAGTATGCCAGGTACAGGAACACATCCAGTCCTCCATTTTCAACTGGGAACAACAGTGCGCCTGGAAAAAATGCCCAGTTTCAATTCATTTTACATGTATTAAATTGCTGGCTAGTTCACTGTAGCTCACTGTTAGCTCATTGTTAGTTCACTGTTAACTCATTGTTAGCTCACTGTTTTTTCACTGTTAGCTCACTTTTTGCTCACTGTTAGCTCACTGTTTTCTCACTTTTTTTTCATTGTTAGCTCAATGTTTGCTCACTTTTTGCTCACTTTTTGCCCACTTTTAGCTCACTGTTAGCTCACTGTTAGCTCACTGTTAGCTCACTGTTAGCTCACTGCTAGCTCACTGTTTGTGCTCTGTTAGCTCACTGTTTGCTTGCTTTTAGCTCACTTTTAGCTCATTGTTTGCCCACTATTTGCTTACTGTTCCCTCACTGTTTTTTCACTCTTTGCCCACTTTTAGCCGACTGTTAGCTCACTGTTAGCTCACTGTTAGCTCACTGTTAGCTCACTGTTAGCTCACTGTTAGCTCACTGCTAAACTTCACCCCTTCCACCCCCATTCTCCTTATTCCGCCCTTCCCACTTTTGTCTCTCTTCTACGTACCGACACTTCTGTTGTGATGGAGCATCCAGCGGATTGGGAAGACTGTTAACTGTTATATTAAGTAGACTGACTTGTGTAAAATGTAGACGTGACCAACAAGTCCATGGGCGGCCTGAAAACGACTTTTTAATCTGTGTAGAATTTATTTACTGCTGTATGTTAACTAATACAAGCGGAAGGAGGATCACAACAGATGGCAGCGCTCAGGGAAACTTCCGGAATAATGTGAATAGAGGTGACATCATTTTTATTTGAAAATTACCTTCAACATTTCAACCGAGTGGCAAATTTAAGATCAGCACAACTGACAAAATGTGTTTCTTTGCTTTTTTATGCCTAATTTTGGTCCATGGGACTTTTTTCCTCTCAAATCAACTTTACACCGCAAAATGTTAACTGAAAGTAGTTCAGACTGTGCACAGCTTAGCTAGCTTGTTTGCTAACAACAGTTGGAGATTTAGGACATTTCAACGCACCTCACGACAATTAATTTCCTCAACAGACTATTGAACATCTTATTTAATGCGAGAAAAGTGATCCCAAAGTCTGCTTCAGTGATAAACGTGAGCGTAGCTGCTGTTCCTGTTGTTATCTGCTGTTCTACAGTTTACTTGATTTTCTTTTTTACTTTAATGCCAGATACAAACACATTTTTTTGCAGTTGTAGAGCTTTATATTTGTTATTAGAGTAGCGGTTTCACATTTTTGTTTTGTTTTGAGCCCTTACAGGAAAAAAGTTCATAACTCATCACTGACTCATTGTTTTTTCTGAATGTTGCGTCATCACGTGCATCCTCAATCTCTCTATATACATCTCTCTCTATGGGGTTTTCTCTGAGTTGCTCTAAAAGAGAAAGAAATGCGGACAGATCATTGTGGATGTCACGGACGACATGTTAAAGACTGTCCAGATGACTACGCTTGAATCCTTTTCTCCTGATAGAACACTCCTGGACAAATGTTGCCTGACCAGCCAGTTCCTTCTACGCTCTGTTCAAATGCAGAAGGGTCTGGAATCTGACCATAAGGGGGCATCAAAAAAACTCTCCCAGCATGGACCGGGCCAACCACCGCCGCTAATTTGTCTCGCGTGTGTCTCAAATGCGGAAGACTTCTCCTGTCGAATCATTTCAGAACATTCAAAACAAAACATTAATTAACATGAACACATTCATTTAACTCAGATTTACAGAGTTTAGTGCGTTGCTTGTTGACTCTGCAGAAGTTGGCGCCGTTTCTTAGTCCTCAGTGTTATTTTAATCGTATTTTTTCCACGTAAGCCGCCATGTTTGTTTAGACACAAACGGACCAAACGCTTCTCTGATTGGTTAATCCGCTTGAAATCACTCTCTTTGGGAATCGCCGCAGCTGGATATGATTCCAGACCAAATTTGTTTTAAGTATTTTCAAAGTGTGCCGTCTTGGCTGGTCAGGCAAGGACAAATAAGGGATTTACAACAGGGCTTCTCAAACTTTTTCTGGCGCGTCCCCCTTTGGAGATAAAAAATGTATCCATGTCCCCCCCTCAACCTGGAGATATTATACGTTATGATATAATACAAAATGCAACGATATAATCACATATTAGCCTGAAATAACAGTAACAATTAGAGTTTAAATAGTCTCAATTACATTTTATTTAGTGTCATGCACAGACTTTGACGACCTTTCTTTGGTTTGTGCTTTGAAGATATGCTCTACAACTACAGTATATGAGCCTCTGAGTGCTCTCCTCTCCTCTACCTCTGTCTCTTCTCCTCAGCTGCGCAGCCAGGGCAGGTCAGCTGCGCAGACAGGGCAGGTCAGCTGCGCAGACAGGGCAGGTCAGTCACCTGTCTGCAGTGGGACTGTGCAGAATTGGCACTCGCTTTACTTCTTGTCACTGTGGATCACTTTTACCACTGCGGGTCCACGACCTTCACACACAGGCTGCTTTCCTTCTAAACCCGTGGCAGACGTGTGTGTATTGCATTTACAGTGACATGCACAGTGACGGGGGCGGAAGAAGTGTGGTTAACAAAGAGCTAACGATGAACTAGCTGCTCTTTCTATTCCCTAGAGAACCAGACTCAATGCAGGAACAATAACCACACCACAATTTATTTATTTATTAACCAGTTAAAAAGTGATTTTTGAAGTGTAATGTGCGCATGTTTTTGCCAAACAGTAAAAATTCTAACGAAATAAGGAACAAGGCCAGGACCCATGACTGTAACCATCTGAATGTGTTGCTCTCTGTTCCAGGCTGAACCGTGAGGACGGGGACGGGGCCTGGTGTCCTCAGTACGCCACTGACTCTCAGTACCTGCAGGTCAGTCTGGTCCCATGGCTCTGGTCCCATGGCTCTGGTCCCATGGCTCTGGTCCCATGGGCAGAACGACTGATATTATGCATTGTATTGTTCTTGTACCTTTGCTTTGACATCCCATGTTTTCAAACTTAAAATAATGTCTGTATTGAAATGCACACATAACTTTCAGTCAGGCGTTCCTGAGCAAAGGCTAGCTTGTCCCGACATTTTAGGCAGAAATGTTCAAGGCAAGGCGAGTTTATTTGTAAAGCACAATTTGTGCACAAAGGAAATTCAAAGTGCTTCACACAACCGGGAAAAAAAATGACTCGTTCAGAACGAATCTGGTGATGATTTATGGACTTAAAAACAGCAGAGTTTCTCTACCTCCCCAGGTCTGGGGAATTTGAAATGAAAGGTTTTTTTGAGGCTAAGAGAAGGAGCAGAGAAGACGAGCTTGTGAACAAAGTGAACATTGTCTGAAAAATCTACTTTTATGACCTTTAACCTCTTTACAACAGTGTTTCTTCATCATTGGCTTACTCACCATTGTATTTGGATTGATTCCAGCATGTTTGAGTTAATACATTTCTGTCCTGGAAATGAGGCTCCAGTACGGGGGGGGGCATATCCCTATGAAGAAGAGGGGCATATCACTGTCAGTTCTGCAGTTTTGAACAGGAAGTTAGACCTGTTTCTCGTATTAAAGTGTTTAGATCAATATTGCAGTTTACAATAAACAAATGTTAATGATCTTCGTATGTTATACTTCAGCAATAAATACATGCAGAAAAACATAACATGTCTTGTTTAAGGTGGACCTGGGCCGGCTGACGTTCCTCACTGTGGTGGGCACTCAGGGAAGATACGCTCAGAGCTCCGGGAAAGAGTTTGCCCAAGCATACCGCCTTAACTACAGCCGTGACGGAGTTCTGTGGAGGTCATGGAAGAGCCGCCAGGGCAGCACGGTAAAACCAGGACCAACGCCTGCTGCACACTCTGCAGTTTGAGCTGGTTACTTTCAGACTGTTACAACGACTACCATGACCAACAGCACAGGTTCAGAAGGATTTGTAGAGGTGTGTAGAGGAGCCTAATATTATACTTAACTTAAAGTATTGTTAATTTACTACTCAAATAGAAGTACGACGTGTGGGTCCATGAAATGACTAAAGTCAGAGTAAAAAAGTAAGGGATTGATACCAGGACAAGTATGAACCAACCCTATGACTGACTGAATCTTAACTAAACCAGGACTAAACCATGAATAAACTAGGACTAAACTAGGACAAAACCAGGATTAAACCAGGACTAGATTTGGACAAACTCAGATCTAAATACTTCTTATTATGTTGCTCTTTAATGCCATATGAGAACTCTCCATTACAAATACCTGAAAGCAGTAAGTGCAGTGGTAACAGTAGTAGTTTTAGCAAAAGTATTAGTAGTAACAGCAACGGCAGTAGTAGAAATAGTTTCATGGAAAATGAACCCGGAAAAAGCCGGAAAGGTAAACAATGCGTGAATATAAGAGACAGGAAGTTACACCAGTCAAACTTCCTGTTGACCTTTATGCAATACACAAAAGAATCGTTCAGGAGGATGGAAGGGCATCTGACACACGGGATGTGATTTGCTGTGTATTTCCAGGTTTTGGAGGGGAACACAAACGCGTACGCTTCGGTGTTGAACGACCTTCATCCTCCAGTGATCACGCGCTTCGTCCGAGTCCTGCCTGATCCCAGACCTTCCACCACCGTGTGCCTGAGGCTGGAGCTGTACGGCTGCACCTGGGAAGGTACGCTGCAGTACAAGTCATCGTAGTCAGCTCTTTATGCTAGCAAGTACACATTTAGTCCACTGTGCATGTTTGAGCACATCCAGAAGCATTCAGATTTGACAGAAAATATAATTGTGACTATTCAAATTCTTCAGAGCCTGGCATAAGTGAGGTTGGTGATGAACTAAGCAAAATCCTGAGAAAGCGTGCCGCTGTGGTCCAGTGGTCGAGCACCCTGATCTGGCTCTCGACGGTTTTCTGCAATGTCCTTTTTTCTGCAAAGTCTCACCCCCATTTCATGCTACACTGTCCTGTCTAATAAAGCCTACGGCCCCAAAAAAAGAGAAACTATCATCACCAAATGACAAGGTAAACAGGGAAGCAGAGTGTTGATGACCGCCACCATCTGCCATTCTTTTGCATTCTATTGGCTGGTTTTATTCCATACATTCGCTCTTATAAATATTTCAGAGCCTTGTAAGAAAACATTACCACGTGCAGAAGTGTCTTCTGTATTTTGTATAACTGAGCACCACAAATCCTTAGAAAGTGGAGCTTGATGTTAACTTCTAATGGTTATAACTCAGTGGCACATCTAATGAACATATAAACAACAGCCATGTGCGCTGTCATCAAATAATTCATGTTGTATTTTGTGCCTCAATAAAATACAATGCAATGCAATAGAACATAAATATCAGTACCAGACCTGCCCTTAAACGCATAACACTCCTGGAAGGGTCTGGATGGGACCTGTTCATCTCCAAAGCTGACTAAAGCCCCTGAAATGGCATTTCCAGGGGATCAGAGCACTTTGTGCCCTCTGGGGAAACACCTCCTCTCCTGCAAGGCGAGACCGCAGTGACATCTTGCCAGTCTACCATGTCGTTCATTCAGTTTCACGGAATTGCAGGATACTTTTGAGAATCAGTCAACCTTTGTTTGTTTTACCTTAATGCGTTTTATGTTTGTGTATTTTCTCAGATGGTCTGGTGTCGTACTCGGCTCCGGTGGGCCATGACATGCCTTCTCCTGGTTTCCCCATCGTCAGCCTCAACGACGCGAGCTACGACGGCTCCCGCGACAGAGGGCACGTAACAATTTAATAATAATAATGCTGTGGTGAGCTAATTAGTTGTTTGTTCGTTTGGAATAAAGGTTATACATCTTGTAAACATGAAAACAATGGGCAATAATAATAAAGGCGCTGTTTGCTCTCATTGCAGGCGTTTGGTTGGAGGCCTCGGGCAGCTGACGGACGGAGCGACTGGTCTGGACGACTTCCTGTCCACGCGGCAGTACCAGGTCTCGCCCGGATACGATTACGTCGGTTGGAGAAACAACTCGCTTGGACAAGTGGACATCGAGTTTACCTTCGACAGGACCCGAAACTTCACCTACATGAAGGTAGGAGTGAGAGGAGCAGAGTCTTCCCCTTTAAGTCTCTCTTGAGTACACAACACAAGTTACCTCCACTGACCAGGACAAGAGAGAACATTCCAAATTACATTACAAATCACATTTCATTAGCAAGGACCACGCAACCACAAAGATATGCGAACAACAATTATTTATTGATGTGATCCATGGTAGCTCGAAATGCAGACCGATGGCTGGGACGAGAGACTCCCGGTTCGGGACCCTCTTAGAAGTCTGAATGCTGAAAGAAGAACAAGGGAGGGCAGGTGAAGAGAACAGAGTCAAGCAATGGCTGAGGCATTAGGCTGGTATAAGAAGGCTTCTGGGTAATAAAGTTGTGGTCCAGAGATTGAGGTGGAGGCGTGGTCTTGCTCACAAATCGCAGTTAACATATTAATTCCATATGAAATATTATTTACACCATTTCTACAATAAATGGTTCACTTTTCATAGTTCAACAGACGCACAAATACAACAGCTCCAACAGGAAATAATCAAACCACACACGGAACCGCAACGATGTTTCAAACAGTGATAATTGTCCATGCAAATGAGTTGTGGCTCACATGACCACGGAAACCAATGCGGATATGCGCTGGCTCAGTCCCATTTGGTCTGGTTTTGGTCTCGGTGTTCGGTCCCGGTTCGGTCCCGGCTCGGTCCCGGTTCGGTCCTGGCTCGGTCCCGGCTCGGTCCTGGTTCAGTCCTGGCTTGGTCCTGGTTCGTCCTGGTTCGGTCCTGGTTCGGTCCTGGTTCGGTCCTGGTTCGGTCCTGGCTCAGTCCTTGTCCTCCTCTCCTTCTCCCTCTCAGGTCCACAGTAACAACATGTTCTCTCGCGGTGTGAAGATTTTCTCGTCTGTATCGTGCTTGTTTAAGCTCCGCCTTCATGGCAGTTTTGGGGCGGAGCGTGTTCAGTTCAGGACGGTTCTGGACGACCGGAATCCCAGCGCTCGCTACGTGACGGTGCCTTTGGGGCGCGCGGCCAGGATCGTACGCTGCAGCTTCACCTTTGCAGACGTGTGGATGATGTTCAGCGAGATCTCCTTCCACTCCGGTACAGACACTCTCGACCTTCTGATCTGGTCCTGGTTTAGTCCTGGAACTGTCCTAGTCCTTTATTCTTGTGTCAGTCTTGATTTAGTTCTGGTTCAGGCCTGTTTTAGACTTTAGTTCTGGTGGAATACTGTTTTAGTCTAGTTTAGACCTGGTTTTATCCTGGTTTGTTCCTAGTTTAGTCCTGTTTCAGTCCTGCTTTAGACCGGGCTTAGTCCTGATTTAGTCCTGGTTTAGTCCTGGTTTAATCCTGGTTTAGTCCTGGTCAAATCCTAGTTTAGTCCTGGTTCACACCTGGTATAGTTCTGGTTCAATCCTGGGTTATTCCTGGTTTAAACCTGATTTAATCCTGGTTTGGACCTGGTTTAGTCCTGTTTTTTCCTAGTTTGGACTTGGTGTGTCCTTGGTGTGTTTGATCAAATTTACTGTTGAAATATAAACTGTTATCCTTTTAAAAAAATACTTGCTCAAAGTCAGTTAGAATGATGCATTTAAATATTAGAAAACAGAGCAGACCTGAGTGAAGTCTGATTGAATGTAAACGGCTAACTTTGATGATAATGAGCTAAAATAACCAATAACTTTTGTTTGTCTTCATAAGAATAAACGTTGATATAACTACATTTAAACGGACTAAGGCCACAAAACACAGAATAAACAAGTTTTTAAGAGTGAAACGTTTCATGAAGGATGTGCCAAAGAGTAAATCCATAGAGTAAATGTGTTCAAGCTGTTTCTCCTGTTGTTTGTCCCTCAGAGGAGGCCGTAGTCACCCAGATGCCCCGGAACAGAGATGAGCGCACCACCACAGCTCTTGTTCACCATCTGACCGCCACTGTGTCCCCCCAATCAGGTACGTGAGGAGAGGGAGGTCATCTGACACACAGGGAGGGCATCTGACACAGTTTCTTCTCCCTTTCTGCAGTGGTGAATGCGTCATCGAGCCCCGAACCTGGAAAGGGGAGCTCGGCCGTCTTGATTGGCTGCCTGGTGTCCATCATCTTGCTTCTGTTGGTGGTGATAGTCCTGATTCTGTGGTGTCAGTGCGTCTGCAAAGTCCTGGAGAAGGTCTGTTTCAGCCTCACGTAATTTACATGTCAGACATTAAAGGACACATATTATGCAAAATTGACTTTGAAATCGAGCTGTTCTAACATTGTTCCCTCATCAAAAACACACCTGGAGTTGTATTTAGCTTCGTTCACTCGTTTCATGAATCCTGTTTAATAATTCCTCTCTCTCTGAGAAAATGCACTGTTAGGATTTTTTTTAAGATTTGTGACATTGGGGTTTATAAAGTTCATAAAGTTCATAAATTATAACCAGACTCGTTCTATGAATTTCTGCCTCAAATCATGTTCATTATAACATGCCTGTGTTAGCATGTCAGAGTCAAGCTAGCTTTGTGTATCTAGCCTTTGGAATTCCGTCTGCTGCCAGCAGATGGAGGTCAAACTCAATTCCTTATGTGGGAAACGCGTGACTGATATGAAGTAATGTTTGCCAAAGCAAAGGGGACAAGAGCATCAAGGCCAATAATGATGTAAATAATGTAGAATGTGTTCATTCAAGTTAGCCTTTAGCTCAGATGCTCAGATTTACATGCTAAATATGAACCAAAATAAAACACCAAAAGGTTTACACACACAATAAGGTAAAATATGTTAAAAATAAATAAATACATACAAACCAAATAAAAACTAATTAAAAACAATATAAAATATACAAAATGATAAAAGACGTTCAGAGGACCACACGATTCTAATGCTAGTGAATAAAGTGTGCTTTTAAACGAGACTTAAAAGCATCAACTGAAGGAGCAGTCTTTATGTGGGGAGGAAGAGCGTTCCGAAGTTTGGGGCCGACTACAGAAAAGGCCCAGTCGCCCCGGGTTTTGAGTCTCGACAAGTTGGAGCTGGCCCTCAGACCTCAGTGAGCGAATGATAAAAATTAGCCAACCAATGTCATCGCGATTAACAAATATTATATCAACCATTCTCAAAATGAAACCATATATCTGTAAATTGACACACATGAATAGGAAAAACACAGGGGACTCGCTCCACGGTTCCTCAAATCTTCCCGGACTAGCTGAGTTGCTAAGTGATTGATAGCATGAGCGTCGAACGCTGTGTGTTCTGATTTATCCGTCTATGCCTCTACGTATGTCACATCTGCTGCCCATGTCCAACCAGGACAGAACCAAGTACAATTATAAACTTCATCAATACTAGGCAGGATTTTTAGCTAAATCTTAAATATAATAATGTTAACTATGCTTTCATTAAATGGGTAATCAAAGCCAGTAGTTCTCAAACTTTTCACATCAATTACCACCACAGAAAAGATTTGGCTTTCCAAGTACCACCAGGTCTAAACTCAAAACAATGTGGATACATTTGACTCAAGAAGACGCTAGAAGTAATATACTCTGAAAAACACTTCATGTGCCCTGTAATAATTCTGTCTGTGTTCAGGCTCCACGGAGGATCTTGAAGGAGGAGGTGACCGTACGCCTGTCCTCCTGCAGCGACACCATTGTCCTCCAGACACCCCCTGTGCCCCCCCGCAACGCCTACACCCAAGGTACAGTCTCCTCCTCTCAGTCTTTATGTTTACAGGCACGCCAGGAAAACCAGATGTTGTGCAGTGTGCATGTCCTCCCTGTGTTACTGTGAGGAGGTTGTGTGTTAGACCCCTGATCTCTCTGAGTGCGGTGTGCATGTCCTCCCTGTGTTACTGTGAGGAGGTTGTGTGTTAGACCCCAGTTAGACCCTGATCTCATCTGAGTGCGGTGTGCATGTCACTCGCCTGTGTTACTGTGAGGAGGTTGTGTGTTATGACCCCTGATCTCTCTGAGTGCGGTGTGCATGTCTCCTGTGTTACTGTGAGGAGGTTGTGGTTAGACCCTGATCTCTCTGAGTGCGGTGTGCATGTCCTCCCTGTGTTACTGTGGGAGGTTGTGTGTTAGACCCCTGATTCTCTCTGAGTGCGGTGTGCATGGTCCTCCCTGTGTTACTGTGAGGAGGTAACCCCTGATCTCTCTGAGTGCGGTGTGCATGTCCTCCCTGTGTTACTGTGAGGAGGTTGTGTGTTAGACCCCTGATCTCTCTGAGTGCGGTGTGCATGTCCTCCCTGCTTTAGTGTGACAGAGTGGTTATTCTGCCTCTTGTTTTATTTTGTAGGGGTGAACTCTGACCCTCACTACGAGCGTGTCTTCCTGTTGGACCCTCAGTACCAGAATCCGGCTCACCTGAGAAACAAACTCCCCGAGCTGTCACAGAGCGCCGAGGCCTCAGGTACTCGATACTAACTTCTACTGCGACCACTACTTGTATTTTTCTAATTTCTCTCTTCAAAGTAGACATATTATGCTTTTGTCTGCATATGGTACACGGAGATCATTCTTTTTTATATTTCTGACATTTTAAATCGCAATATTGATCTAAAACTAAAACTTCCTCTTTTTACGGTACGTCACTGTAAAGGTCACCACAACAAAAGCCATTGATTCCGCCCTCGTCCCCCCAGAGTGATTGTATTATACTTTTTAATCATACAGCATAATTCCAAGTTTGTGTGGCTGTGAGACGTGGCTAAAGCTAGAGTAAACAGGAAACTACTTCCTGCGGCTGTTGCTAACGTGCTTTGCGCGCGTGCTGGGCTCAACATATAAGATAGCTGTGAAATGATCATTTTCTGCTTTTGCCGTCTTGTTTTGGGCTGAGTCTGCGTTCGCTCTTATTCAATCATCTGCCTGTGGTGTGGAGCTCCTCTTGAGCTAAAGTCCACCTGGAGCCCAAGAAAGCGTCGCCCTGCCGGACCATGCTGACGACGCTGTGAGATCTGAGAGCTGCAGATCATGCTAGTGACCAGTGCATGTTTTATTTGGGATAAAAAGTCTACAGAACGCTGCTGAATCCTACATATATCACAGTCTGTCATTGTGGGGTGAAAACGGGGAGAGTAAATTACTTCTTGAAAACATAAATGAATCACTCTACTCACAACTTTGAGTGCGTAAATGAGCGGGGGAAACTATTATTACATAGTTAACATCTTTTAAAAGTTGATTTTGCATCATATTTCTCCTTTAATGCCTCAAATACTGCCATTTCCTCATTGTGGGACCAATGAAGTTTTTATTTCTTAAATTCTCACCTCACGTCTTTGCCTTGCATGCTCTTGTTCTCTCTCGGCCTTTTCCTCCTCTTTCCCCTCGCTCATGCTCAATTTTTCTCCTTCTCTCCCTTTTCTTCCTCACTTCTCTTTCCATTCCCCCTCCACCTCCACTTTATTCTTTCCTCTCCTCTTCTCCCTCCCTTCTCCTATCTCCTTCCCTCTCTTTCTCACAGCCCTCCTTCTGGGTAAACCTCTGTACGACATGCTGCTCCTCACTTCCTGTCGTGCGACCTCTGACCCGTTGACTTCCTGTCTGCTGACCGCGGGCTGGCTGCGTGGTAAGATTCCTCAGGTGTGCCATATTTTTACCTGTCAATCCACATTTTAAAAACACACCTGGAGTTGTGTTTGAGGGTCAGTCGAGTGTAGAAGGGCTGCAACAATTAATCAATCAGTCAGTCAATCAATCAATCAATAGAACTTATTTATCCCAGAGGGGCAATTTAAGAACATTGAGCAGTTAAAAATACAAGAATAAAAAGATAACTGAGTGCAGTTTATCAGGAAGACTAGAGTCAGAAGATCCAATGTCAGGGCAGTTTGAGGAGCGTAACAGCCCTCAGGACAAAAACTGGACAACTCTCTCCTAAGCCTCATTTTCTTGATACAATAAAAAAGTATAATAAAAATACTTGTTTGACCACTTGACTACTAAAGTATTCATGAGTTGTAGCCCTAATATGTAGCCTCAGGTTCAACACGTTTAATGTTAAACTTTGGAACATTCAAGGCAAAGCAATTTGACCCACCACCAGAAATGTTACATAGTGCACCTTTAAAACCATGTTGCGTGTGTCCAGCGTGCGGTGGGGGCTACGCGGAGCCGGACGTGACCCAGTGCACTCCTCACCAGAGCTTCCAGGCCTCTGCTCCTCACTACGCAGAGACGGACATCGTGAGGCTGCAGGGAGTGACCGGCTCAAACATGTACGCTGTACCCGCGCTGACCGTCGACTCGCTCACCCGAAAGGACATCTCCGCCGCAGAGTTCCCCCGACATCGGCTGCTCTTCAGGGAGAAGCTCGGGGAGGGCCAGTTCGGAGAGGTACTTAGCATACATTTATAATACCGTAATAGTCTCCTCACAGCAAGGGGGTCTCCGGTTCACTGAAACTACTACTACTACTACTACTACGACTACTGTCAAATATGTTGAAATATTCTAACCTGTAGTTCATTTGGCAATATGACTATATAATAATATTTAATAAAAGTACGCAGTATCCTTGAATATTGCTCTATCATCTGGGATCCTTTTCCATCTAAGGACAAGAGTAAAGAATTCAGAGAAAGGCACCACATTTTGTAACTTCTGACTATGATCCATTTTGGACGGTGAACACTTGAGGAACGTTGAAAACATCCCGCTATTCTGTTGTGCTTTTGTGATTATTGATCATTATTTTAAACATGCATTAGTCTTAAACAAGGCCCTAGGCATATGTCCTGAAAACAAAATCAAACATTAGATTTAAGGCAACTTTTTTTGCGGGTAGACTATTTTGTGTGTTTGGGGGTCTCAAATGCCAACGGTTGTTATTATGAGGGTTGCAGCTGAGCCACTGGTTTAGATCACTACAGACATGACACTGAAGCATAGCTGGAGTGTGAGTAGGTTCTCTGTGGCAGGTGCACCTGTGTGAGGCTGAGGGGCTGCTCGAGGTCCTGGGCTCTTCTCGCTCAGACTCACGCTCTGTTCTGGTGGCAGTGAAACAGCTGAGAGCCGACGCCACCAACCAGGCCAGGTAAGTCTGCTCCTGTTTGCTCCTCTGACCCTGCTCGTCTGACTTTGCTCCTCTGGCTCTGCTCCTCTGACCCTGCTAGTCTGACTCTGCTCCTCTGGCTCTGCTCCTCTGGCTCTGCTCCTCTGGCTCTGCTCCTCTGGCTCTGCTCCTCTGGCTCTGCTCCTCTGGCTCTGCTCCTCTGACTCTGCTCCTCTGACTCTGCTCCTCTGACTCTGCTGTCGTTCATGGGATCCACTGTACAAGTTTGTCTGCGATGAAAGATCACTGATTGTGGGAAAATCTTGAGTCATGGCTCAAAACGTGGGTCGTAGAGTGAGACAGGGACGAAGATTAAACTTAGAACTGTCGTACGACCAAAGCCGAGCTGTGATTTGTATCAAGAGTGGCTGATATTTTGGAATCTCGGTTGAAGCCTGAGTCCTCCTCTCACAGCATGTGACCAGAGTGAACACAAACATGTGTGCATCTGTAAACACAAACATGTGACAATGTGGCAACACAAACATGTGACAATATGGCAACACAAATATGTGGTCAACTGTAAACACAAACATGTGACCATCTGTAAACACAAACATGTGAACAACTGTAAACACAAACATGTGATTAACAGTAAACACAAATGTGTGTGCACTGTAAACACAAACATGTGACCATATATAAACACAAACATGTGATTAACTGTAAACACAAACATGTGATCATCTGTAAACACAAACATGTGACCATCTGTAAACACAAACATGTGATTAACAGTAAACACAAATGTGTGTGCACTGTAAACACAAACATGTGACAATATGGCAACACAAATATGTGGTCAACTGTAAACACAAACATGTGACCATATATAAACACAAACATGTGATTAACTGTAAACACAAACATGTGATCATCTGTAAACACAAACATGTGATTAACAGTAAACACAAATGTGTGTGCACTGTGAACACAAACACGTGGTCAACTGTAAACACAAACATGTGACTAGTGTAAACACAAACATGTGACCATCTGTAAACAGACACATGTGACCAACTGTAAACACAAACATGTGATTAACAGTAAACACAAACATTTGAGCATTTGTAAAAACAAATGTGACCAAGCTTAGCTGGGCATATGTCATTTTATCTGCATTCTTCTCTTTTAAAAGTACATTTTATAAGCATTACTTATGTATGTATGTATGTATTTGTATACTTTGTGATTTTGAATGCCTCTTTCCTGCCTCGTCTCCTTTGCCTCTGGTTTTCGCCTGCTCATATATTTCTCTCTCTGGACAGAAACGACTTCCTGAAGGAGATAAAGATAATGTCTCGTCTGAACGACCCAAACATCATCCGCCTGCTCTGCGTGTGCGTGACCTCTGACCCCTTGTGCATGGTCACAGAGTACATGGAGAACGGCGACCTCAACATGTTTCTGTCCCAGAGAGAGATCGAGAGCACGCTCACTCACGCCAACAACATCCCCTCTGTCAGGTAATACCACAAATACTGCATGTACTACTACTGCTACACTTACTATTACTACAGTCTGCAGTCATTGTGAGAAGAAACATATTCCAGAACCCAACACAACATCAGACTTTTCATTCAAACATTTAATGATATTACAAAAAACATAAGTGTCAGTGTTAAAACGTGTTTTATAAGAATATATTTTAAAAATAATAATAAACCCTGGTTTTGTCCAGACATCGCAGAATTATCTCGAAAGATTGAATTGCTTTGCCTGAAATGTTCCACAGGATGGTATTAAACTTATCTATCTTGCATTAAAAAAAAAAAGACAATAGGACTGGGGATTAAGTATTTTCCCTTCAGCACTTTTAGTTTGGAGTTATCTGCTCCACTAATACTACATTGTTTAACTAGAGGCTAGAAAAATGATTTGAATAATTTCCGTCCAATCACCAAATGACCCTGCCAAGCATATTGCCAGGTGCATGCTTTCTTAACCAAATATTCTATTTTAAACAGCTGCCAGTCCGGTTTTAGACCAGGGCAGGGTACTATCACAGCTGCTGCCAAAGTTAGAAGTGATATTGCTGTTGCACTGGGCAGTCATGAAGAACGTGCTGCTGGTTTTGTTAATTTGAAGGGCTTTGCTTCTGTAGATCACTGTATTCTCTTGGAGCGTCTGGATTTTATTGGGTTTGATTCAAAAAAGTGTTTTCCAGATTAACAAATGGATCAGGCCCTCCAAATGATTGTATCTGTCCCACACCCCAGTTTACAACTTATAATTAAAAATACATATACTGTTTACTGGTTTAATCCTGCCTTAGACCTGGTTTGGTCCTGGTTTGGACCTGGTTTAATAGTTGAATTCTGGGTTAGTCCTGGTCCTGCTTAGGGCAGGTTCCCATGTTTTCCCAATTATGATTTAGTTTGGTGAGATAGTTCTTCTGTTAAATATTTAACATTGTTTTACAGTCAGTTTACGTCAATAAAGTTTTAGTTTGTCAAGATTTTTTTTTTAAATAAAAATGACTGCAAGTAGAGCTGAGTTCTAAAACAGAATCCCCCTCATCAATGTCATCAATAAGCGACAATTCATCCAAATTTTACATGTGACAGACACAATTTTCTGATAGTTAAAAAAAATATTTAGCAAAATATGTATAATTATATTGGTGTTAGGGAGGATTTGATCTGTTGGACTGCATTGATGGCAGACAGTTTTGTTCTTGTCTCTGGTGTGTGTCCTCAGTTTGTCGGAGCTGCTGCACATGTCGGTTCAGATCGCGTCCGGGATGAAGTACTTGGCATCTCTGAACTTTGTGCACCGAGACCTGGCCACGAGGAACTGCCTCCTGGACCGAAGACTCACCATCAAGATTTCGGACTTTGGCATGAGCAGAAACCTCTACAGCAGCGACTACTACAGGATCCAGGGACGAGCCGTGCTGCCCATTCGCTGGATGGCCTGGGAGAGCATCCTGCTGGTACTGGAGCAGGGCTAAAGCAGGGCTAAAGCAGGGCTAAAGCAGGACTAAAGCAGGACTAAAGCAGGACTAAAGCAGGGCTAAAGCAGGGCTAAAGCAGGACTAAAGCAGGGCTAAAGCAGGGCTAAAGCAGGGCTAAAGCAGTCTGCGTAAAGTCAGGGCTAAGAGCTCAGGGGCTAAAGCGCTAAAGCAGGGCTAAAGCTAGGGACTACAAAAGCAGGGCGTTAAAGCAGGACTAAAGCAGATACCAGGCAGGGCTAAAAGAAGCGGCTAAAGGCAGGGCTAAAGCAGGGCTAAAGCAGGGCTAAAGCAGGCTAAAGCAGGACAAAGCAGGGCTAAAGCAGGGCTAAAGACAGGCTAAACACAGGGCTAACAGGCTAAAGCAGGCTAAAGCAGGTATAGACTAAAGACAGACTAGATCAAGACTTTGACAGGATGGACCAGGAAAAATCAAGACTAGTTCAGGCTGGTTCAACCCTATTCAGCTCTGTTTCACACATCTTGTTGTTCCGTGCTGTTTCAGGGGAAGTTCACCACGGCCAGTGATGTGTGGGCGTTCGGCGTCACTCTGTGGGAGATGTTCACTCTGTTAAGGAGCACGCGTACTCACTGCGTGTCGGACGAACAGGTCATCGAGAACACTGGAGAACACTTCAGGAACCGAGGGCGACAGGTATTTATAACCTGTGTACATGTACACCTATGTAGAACAAATCACAAGACACCATCATATTAATGTACTTTGAAGACCCTTACGACAAGTAAAGGCCACTTTATGTCGCTGGATTGGAGTTACCGGTCTTAGTTACGGGGCCCGTTCACCACGTGGGTGTGGTGGTGAGGAGTTGTGAGGCTCTCCATGTGGGGGATGTATCGGTGGGTTTAGTTCTGGGTTTAGTTCTGGTTTAGTTGCTGGTTTTAGTTCTGGTTTAGCCTTGGTGGTCATCCTGGTCTTAGGGGTCCCTGGTTTAGTTCTGTTTAGCCCCTGGTTCAGTCCAGGTTTAGTCCTGGTTATAGTTTCTGGTTTATCCTGGGTTTAGTCTAGGTTCAGTTTCTGGTCAGTCTGGCTTAGTCCTGCCTGCAAAGAAATTTTCTGGGCAACCAGTGTTTCAGGGGGACCTGGTTTAGCGTCTTCTCAAGGGGAGGGGAGGATGGTTACAGGTTTGCCTCGATCAAAACCGTTGGTTATTAGAAGACCTGGTTTAGTGCGGAGGTAGGGTAGACTTGTTTGACCCTCCTCGGACTGGGGGGATGTCATCGGAGGTGAAAAGGATATACTTTGTTGGACTCCTAAACCCACTGGGTCACGGTTAGACTCTTGCCCGATGGGAGTGAAGATGAGAAAGACTGACCGAGGCACCTGTGCGTTGTAAGACCTGGAGTTCTGTAACTGCATATTCCTGTGTATTAGGTCCATTCCATTCTCCAATAGCTTCCAGAGCACAGGTTCAGCTGGTTAGAGAAGGAGTTGTTGGGCAAACTCCTCATGCAGAGCTCCGGGGGGATGGATGAGATACGCCCCGGAGTACCTAAAGTCTCTGGGGATTGCAGGACTGTCCTTGTTGACACACGCCTCAGCACATCGCGTGGCGGTCGTGGACAGTGCCTCTGGAACGTGGCGACTCCGGGGGTGGTGGTCCGCCTCTGTTCAAGAAGGGGAGACGGGGTGTGGTTCACATTCAGTAACTACAGAGGGATCACAACTTGATCCTAACTGTATGTCGCCACCGGGTAAAGGTCTATTCCCGGTACTGGAGAGGGAATCCGAACGGATAGTCGAACCTTGGATTCAGGAGGAGCAGAGTTGGTTTTCGTCCTGGTCGTGGAACACTGGACCAGCTCTATACTCTTCATCGGGTGCTCGAGGGTTCATGGGAGTTTGCCCAACCAGTCCACATGTGCTTTGTGGATCTGGAGAAGCCGTTCGACCGTGTCCCTCGGGGTGTTCTTTGGGGGGTGCTCTGGGAGTACGGGGTCTGGCCCTGTATGACCGGAGCAGGAGCTGTGATCGCACTGCCGGCAGTAAGTCAGGCACAGGATCTCATCTCTGCTGACTGCAGACGACGTTGTCCTGATGGCTCCATCAAACCTGGACCTGCATCATGCACTGGGGGCTGACTAATACATTAAGGCATAAATGTTTTAATTTGATTACAACAGAAATGATTGTGTCAAAATGCTTTTCCAGTCTTGTGGAGCTCTGCCACAGGCCTCTATAAACATGTGAAATACATGGGATTCTTGTATTAGTTTAGCAGTTCAGATTTCAGTCTTTTCTGAAAATACTAATGCTCCTGCAGAGGGGGAACTGAATCCTGATTTGGAAAAATAAATCACAAATCTAATCACAATCACTATATTAAAATTGTTATTATATTTTCCCCACATTTGTGCAGTCGTGCCCCAGACTGATTTTGTGTCTGTGCGTTCTTTCAGATCTTCCTGTACGCTCCTCCGCTCTGTCCTCCATCTCTCTTCGAACTTATGATGCGCTGCTGGAGCCGGAACATCCAGGACCGGCCCACGTTTGAGGGGCTTTACCAGGCGCTGCGGCCCCACGTCCAGTGACCAGCCAAAGGAAATGGCAAAAGGAAAACCCCACCCCCAAAGGAACCCCCAAAGGAACCCCCAAAGGAACCCCCAAAGGAACCCCCAAAGGAACCCCCAAAGGAACCCAACAAAGGAACAAGTAAAAAACGAGAAACAACCAAAATATCAACAAAACATCACTGAAATATCACAGACAAAATTCAAATCGAGGACAGTAAAGCAAAGACCAAATTCATGTCTAAACCCGGTCCAAATTACGTCTGAAGTTGGAATAAATCTGGATTAGGTCACAAGACTGCACCTGAACTAAACAAGAACTACACCAGGTTTAAACCACTTCCGGAGGGTTCACATTTGCACATCGACTACATGAAAATGGGGATTAAACTGGGACAAATTCTGAACTAAT
Organism: Chaenogobius annularis; assembly: GCA_015082035.1. Taxonomy (NCBI): domain Eukaryota; kingdom Metazoa; phylum Chordata; class Actinopteri; order Gobiiformes; family Gobiidae; genus Chaenogobius; species Chaenogobius annularis. The sequence goes on along the minus strand of BJKM01000112.1, from coordinate 1,287,223 downwards.
TCTTGACTAGACTAGAATTAAAACTAAACTATGTCTAAAACTGGACTAACTCAATAAAAGAGAACTTTATCAGGTTTTAACCAGGACCATATCAGAACCGGACCGGATTTGATCAAGGGTTCAACCAGAATCTAAACCGAGACTAACCCCATTTTAAGTTTAATGCAAATCTAGTCCAAACTGACCAAAAACCAGTACCGGGTCTAACCCAGGACTAAACCAGATCAGTCAGCTGACTGAGCTCTCTCCTCTTATCACACAGGTCACCTAGTTCTGTTTCTCTAAATGTCTGCTCCTCCTCTCTCCTCGTGTTACTTTTGTTGGACGTTTGTTTTGATGGACTTTATGGCGCCAAAGGTGCTGCTGTCTGTTTCTCTGAGCGGACTCTGGATCTGAGACGCTCCAGTTTCCTCCTGTGGTCTTAAATATTTTTACTATTTTTAATGTTAAGCACTGTTTGTCATTATCAATCATTGGTATATTATCCACACTGGAGCTAGGGCTAGTGTTTAGTCATAGATTTTATTTTTCTTATTGATTATTTCATTTTTGTGTAATTTTTGTGAACGTGTTAAACCTGTGGGTGAAAGAGGCGAGTTTTTAATAAATATATTTGACCAAAGAAAGAGCTAAAGCAATCATTTCATTTTAATAAAACTGTCTAAAATATGCGGGTGTTGGTTTTGTATTTTATTTGCGTTTTTAAGCTCCCCTGTGTGTAGTTGAGTGCTTAGAGGAAATATCAGAAAATATCAAGAATAATGTAACTTGAAGGCTATGACATAAACCTACTTCTAAAACACACTAAAACAACAATCATAATCAGGGCGTTACACCACAGACCAATCACAGAGCAATAACAGAGCATTACATCACAGAGCATCACACCACAGACCAATCACAGAGTGTTACACCACACAGAGCAATAACAGAGCGTTACACCACACGGACCAATCACAGACCGTTACACCACACGGACCAATCACAGAGCGTCACACCACACGGACCAATCACAGTGTTACACCACAGACCAATCACAATGTTACACCACACAGACCAATCACAGAGCGTTACACCACACAGACCAATCACAGAGCGTTACACCACACAAACCAATCACAGAGCGTTACACCACACGGACCAATCGCAGAGCCTTACACCACACGGACCAATCACAGAGCATCACACCACACGGACCAATCACAGAGCATCACACCACACAACACAGACATCACAGTGTTACACCATCAAACGGACCAATACAGGTTACACAACAGATGGAGCGTTACACCACACAAACCAATCACAGAGCGTTACACCACACGGACCAATCACAGAGCGTTACACCACACGGACCAATCACAGAGCGTTACACCACACGGACCAATCACAGAGCGTTCATCATTATAAAAGACGTGAATCCGCTCTTCCAGCTCCATGGACTGAATAAAATGCTCAGAGTCAAGCGGCAGTGTGAAGACGAGTGTTTAATGTAGTGTACATAGTTTAACAGTGTATTTACTGTAACGCAATATGATTCATGATAATGACAATATCACATCTACAAATCACCTGCAGAATCTGAGAAGCATTCTTTCTCTTCATAAATCTATTTCACCACTTCTTTCTCTTTATCTCTCTCTTACTCCAAAGAGTCGTCGTCTTGTCTCATACCTGGTCCAGAGAAGGTTTGGCATTCAGGGCCTGTTACCATAGCGCTCTACCTCAATAGAAAGTCATCTAGAGTCCTAATACTACCCGCTAACCCTCTAATCCAGCTTCGTTGTACAGGTCTCTGAACCAGGACTGAACTCGGACAAAAGCAAGACAAACGTTGTAGTTTACAGTTTACTTTATTTACAAGTCTGTGCATCCCACACAAAGATTAAAATATAAATAAGCAACAATCAGAAAAGCACAGAGCACACACAACAGTCTGCAGATTCAAAGCCTGATTATTTATAGACAAAGTTAATGTTCGTTTGAGAAATTTAGTGTGATAATAAAGACTCAAAGTTGTACAATAAAAACAACAGACACTGATAGTGAAGAAGACTGAATATTTAGGGTAAATAGACGTCTGTGCAATACAACATGACATGAAGGGCTAACCACTCTGCCGCACCTGCCTTTAGCTCCAATAACTCCATCACAATCATCAAAATAACCCGAATGTTCTGCATGTCATTATCTTACAAAGAAAGTTTAAGGCAATGGTTGGAATAAAAGCTACCGTTTGAAATTATTATTTTGTCCTCGTTTTAAAAAAGGACAAAAATACACTTGAAAATAAATGTAAACAATCATAAAAAAAATAATATTTGGAGATATCTGATCATTTTTGGTCACAACATTTAAATCATTTGTCTTTTTGGAACTCTGCAACGTTCTTTTACTTTCAATAAGTTTGTCATTTCCTGTGGTGTCACTTCAAGGGGAAGTACTCGATTTTTACCGTCTTAAAATGTGAAAAACATGGTTCATTTTAAACGGTTTACATCAATCCAAACGTACTTCCTGTCCTAATTTATTTGAAACGGCTTAATTAATCACCGCAACGAGTTTATAAGCGCTTTTCACCACTTTAATCGTCATGGTATAGTATTTCTTGGGTCTCGGGATAAAAAACCCCCCCAAAAAACACCCTACAATTAGATGCAGACAGCACACTGCCGCCTCTTTTTGACCCTAAGCTGCTTTTATGATATATCTAAACTTTTATAACATGAAAATTGTACGGCCCTTTTAGAACGACGTATGCGTGGTAAATTAGGGACTTCCTTTAGGTGAGATGTATCGATCGAACGCGCCAGCAGAACTGAAGCGGTGCGTGTGGTGTGAAGCAGTTTGTATCAAGCAAAAACAAATGTTAGCCATCGTCAAAATGGTCAACTCCCCAGTGAAGGCAATTTGAACGAAGAAATTATAAGAGCAACGGCAGTGAAAGTGAACGGCCTTTACACTTTACGGCCTTATACCAGTGGGGGGCAGTGTTGTGCGCTCTGCAGAGGGAGTAAATCTGCAAACACACACAGCTCCAGGTATGTTTTTGAGAAGCAAGCTACATTAGCACGTGTAATCTAGTACGCTAAGGACACATTTGATGCTAAATTGACGTTTTGGGCCTTTAGCTTCAGCCACGCTTGTTTAACGGATCCTGATTAGTAAGTCTTTTCCAACACTCAAATGCAAATTTCCCAGATATGTGGCATCAAAGGTAGAGGTCCGGAGGTTTCTTGCGCTGTTTGTAAGTCCATAAATCATCACCAGACTAGTTTGGCGCATTTCTGCAACAAATCATGTTCATTACAACTGCACGTTTACATTAGCATGTCGGGGAAAGCTAGCTTTTCTTCCCCTGGGCCAGTAGATGGAGTGCTAACACCTGACTGATAGAAAGTAATGTGTGATTTTCTACACATACATCATTTTAAGCAAGTTTAAAAGGCCAATAACAATACAAATAATGCAGAATGTGTCCTTTAATGCCTTGTTGTGGGTGAATAGTCCTTTATCTCCCCCTGCTGGTAATCTCAAGAAAGAGCGACCTGCTGTCCCTTAAAATATTGAGGTTGAACCGAAAACGAGCCAACAAAATGTTCAAAAATGCAGCGCGGACGATAGCGTCAGAGAACGTTACAGAGTTCCATTTGAAAATAACTGAATATTTGGAGGTTCAATTCAGCGTTTTGGTCACAACGTTTTAAGATGTTTACTTCCACTGGAGAAATAGGTCGGGTTGTGGGCGTGTCCGGGTTAAATCAGCAATAATATATTTTACATTGAAATCAATTACCAGAAAATTAGGTCCGGTTTTGCAGGAAAACCAGATAAGAAGAAGTGGTCTGGAGACATTATTGAGAAGTGTTCGTCAATAGGTTGCGATCGCGTTCAAAAATGTGATGGCATAGTTTCAGATGGAGGGCCTGTGCAACGTTAAGATTTTTGAAGGAAATATTCAAAATTTTGATCCACAAACGTTGACGTAGTAAAAATTTGATTGAAAATTCTGCTGACAGAGAAGACGTCGAACTTTGGGCCAGTTTTTGTTTCATATGAAGAGGTCAGTCAGGTCAAACGAATGAATTTAGGATCTTTGAGAGTAGATTTAAACTTGTCCTCCATCTTAAGTTTTAGGCCCCAAATGAACGACAACATCGCAACAGATTGACCGTAAGGACGGGAGCTCAAAAGTGCCATTTCATTTTTCCCATAGACAAAAGTGTGTTTGATGGAGGTCAATCGGCTGTGGCGTAAACTCGAGACCATAAATTAGGACTGCAACTAACGTATTTTAGTAGTCAACTAGTTAAACGATTATTTCTATTGTACACAGACATTTTAATTACATTTCTAACCAAATAAAGGTTGAATTATGGGGACTGAAGGCTTCTAGATGTGAAATACTTAGTTCTTTAAAGTGATTTACTGTCTTTGTTATAAAAAGTCTTCTTCTGTGTTTTAGAGTCTGTACAGTCTAATCATTCTTTTTATAGAACTGGACTAGTCACGATTATTCAGTTCAGCACAGCAGCTCTACATAAAAGAGATGTGAAACAAATGGTCCTATGTACATACCCTGATCATTACTCCTGCCGCTCAGCCTTCGCCGCTATCGTTCGAAAACCATCGTTATGTTTGGAAGGTGAAAGTCTATGGGAAAAAGGATTTTAACCAGAAGTGGGCGGGCACTGCTGAGCTCCCTGGGCGTGTCGTTTCCTCTGATTGGTCGTTAGCAGGAGCAGTTTTCCTTGGGGGGCGTGGCGTCCCCGTTGAGTCTCTGCTGATTGGCTGGTTTGTGTTGGACCCCGGACTCGGCAGCGTTCAGGTCCAGACTCCCGTCCTGAATGTTCTGGTAGATCCTCTTCGCCGCCTCCAGGAACGCCTCCTCCACGTTCTCCCCTCTGCAAGACAAGAACCCTAGGTCTTGAATACCGGGCCCTTCCTGAACCCGGCCCTGAACCGGGCCCTGAACCGGGCCCTGAACCCGGCCCTGAACCCGGCCCTGAACCCGGCCCTGAACCCGGCCCTGAACCCTCCAGGTTCTCCCCTCTGCCAAACAAAAACTAGGTCTAAATCAGGACCAAACCAACACTTAAAGTGGAACCAGGACCCTAAATATTACATGGTGTTTGGTTGCTTACGTTTTAGCGCTGGCTTCGAGGAACAGCAGACCTGAAAAACAGTCCACACTTTGTTTTAGAATGCTTTTCCACAGTAAACAAACAGTAAACACAGGGCGGTTCAGTATCGGCGCTCGTACCGTTCTCGTCGGCAAACTGCTTTGCCTCTTCGTACGTCACGTCCCTCTGAGCCTCCAGGTCGGCTTTGTTTCCGATCAGGATAATCACCTGCAACACAAACGAGAATCTATCCATTTAGGGTCATATTTCACTGTGTACCAACACACCAAACCAGGGTCACACGGGGTCACACAGGGTCCAAGAGCACGGTTACAAGGAAACTAGGACTAAATCAAGACCAAACCACCACGTTATTGCACAGTTGGTCTGTGATGAACAAATCTGCTTTTAAATGAGTTAAACCATTTATTAAAAAAGGTACATGCAAAAATAAATAAAGTAGGACATAACAAAAATTCTACAAGACTAAATAAGCAGTGGCAGGGCCTAAAACCAGGACTCGAGCAAGACTAAAGCTGGACTCACTGTGTTTGGGTTGGTGAGGTTGCGTGCGTCTGTTAACCAGCTGCTCAGGTGGTTGTATGTACTTCTCCTGCACAAACACAAGGGGGCAGTGAAGAGACGTGAGTTCCAGAGTGAGGTTACCTGGGCAGCTTAGGACGGACGGAACCCTGCTGACATCTGAGCTGCACTGTGTAACTAACCCGCACCGGCTGGTCTCAGGTCAGTGTCAGTGAGAACAATGACGGAAATTAGGAACGTGCTAAAGTGAAACGACGCAGCCGAAACAATGAAGAAGAGGACGATAGAATATATATATATAACATTTATATCATTTAATTTGCTTTGCTCCCTTTGCTCCCTTTGCTCCCTTTGCGTCCCTTTGCTCCCTTTGCTCGCCTTTGCTCCCTTTGCTCCCTTTGCTCCCGTTTGCTCCCTTTGCTCCCTTTGCTCCCTTTGCTCCCTTTGCTCCCTTTGCTCCTTTGCTCCTACTGGTGATGTCATAGACCATGAGGGCTCCTGCTGCTCCTCTGTAGTAGGACCTGGTCACGGCTCTGAATCGCTCTTGTCCTGCCGTGTCCCAGATCTGCAGCTTCACCTTCTGCCCGTTCACCTCCATGATCCTGGTGCCGAACTCCACGCCAATGGTGTGAGGGCAGTCCGCCATGACTGCAACACAAACAACAGCCCTGTGTGTCAGATACCCTCCGTCCACGTTCGCCCCCGTATGTGTCAGATGCCCTCCCGTCCTCGTTCGCCCCCGTTGTGGCAGATGCCTCGCCGTCTCGTCGCCCCAGTGTGTGGCAGATGCCCTCCCGTCCTCGTTCGCCCCAGTGTGTGGCAGATGCCCTCCCGTCCTCGTTCGCCCCAGTGGTGTGGCAGATGCCCTCCCGTCCTCGTTCGCCGCCAGTGTGTGTCAGATGCCCTCCCGTCCTCGTTCGCCCTGTGTGTGTCAGATGCCCTCCCGTCCTCGTTCGCCCCCGTGTGTGGCAGATGCCCTCCGTCCTCATACGTACATTTCTTCTCTGTGAACTGGTGCAGGAGCAGGACTTGCCCACTCCCATGTCCCCTGCACAGACAGAAGAAAAGAAACAGCAGGTCAGAACACAAAAATTATTATTTGGAGGAACACAATGCTGCCATTTGGGTGGTGTGTGTGTTTTTTGGCTTTATAGTCGACAGTCTTGAACTACAGCTTAGGTTAAGAACTGGTTCGTTCCTGGTAAGGGTCATGTTAAAAAAATCTATACGCAATATATCGTCACGGACTCGGTCTTTTAAACAACGTTAATTCATTATAAATTGTGCAGGCGGCTGTTTAGAAGCGAACTCCAACAGAGGAGCACGCTGTTTACCGTCCTGCAGGAAAAGCAGAAGGTTCTCAATCTGCTGGAACACAAGCTAATAACTGACGTGCAAACAAGGTGGAATAGAACTTTTGATATGCTCAAGCGCTTCTTGGAATTTGTATCGCACTACTCTCGGCCGAGGTGAGAAGGGGCTGTGGACCTAGAAGAAGCTGATCTGGCCTGTGCAGAGGATGCTGCAGCAGCATGTTCAGACCATACTAACTGTTTGGCCAGAAACATGCAATACTTTACAAGAATGTGTTCTATATATATAAATATTTCTATTTTGATCAGTTGGTGGGATGTATGAGGTTATTAAAGCACAATTGATTTATAAATAAGTGTTTTGTGGATAAACATGAAATTTAATAAATTTTCTTAACCAGAGTAAAAAAAATTACCCATTTGGTCAATTTTAAGACCCTTTTTTCAAAACTGTATCGGGATACGTATCGGACATGAATCAGGACATATACCGTATCGTGACCCCTGTATAGGGATACGCATTGTATCGCGAGGGTCTTGGCAATACTCAGCCCTAGTCCTGGTCCAGTCCTGGTGCGGTCCTGGTGCGGTCCTGGTCCGGTCCTGGTCATTCAGTCTCTCATGTTCCCTGGTTCTTCTCCTCGAGGTTTCACAGGAAAAAAGTATCCTGCTGATTATCTAAAACCCCTTTTCCACAAAGGGGCTGGCTGAAGTTCTGAGCCAGTTCTGCTGCTGGTGCTGGTTCTGGGCAGTGTCAGCTCAGTTTTCCCCCAAATAAGAGCTAGTGTTTGTTGACATAGAAATGCATTGCTTCCTAGCTAGCATTTAGCATTTGTTTGTGTTTCTTCCAACCGACCAACTATAATATGTAACTTTTATGTTTAATACTCTTCATTTCTGGTCCAACTGAAACTAGTACCATGTCAGAACCAGTTTTTAGAACCAGGAGCAGAATTTGAGTGAAAAACAGTAGAAGTAGTTCTGAAACAGGAGGCACCAGAACCAGCTTGATGGAAAAGGGGATCATGACATCATCCATTTCGTTTCACTGTTGGTCATTTGACTATACGTCTCTTCAGTTGTCAAGAAAACAATTACCCATTGTGAAAACATTGATTGTTTTAGTAGTCAACTTGTCAAATAATTATTTATATTTTTAAAAATATATATATATATATTTTCTTTAAATACTAGAGATAGAGAATACTTTTTAGTGCTTTACTGATGAAAGAATCATAATATGTTTAATCTGTTTTGTCATTATGGTTTAACAATGCCGCTTTCTTTGTGTTTCAGAGTCTGTCGAGTCAGATAACAATTATCAAAGTGCACTATGATTAACCTAATAGTCTTTCACGATTAGTCGATTAGTCATTGCATCACTATTGCTGGCATAGCTTTGGCTGTGTCCGCACTTTACAACCTTCCCGCATTAAAAACTACACATTAAAAGTCCCTGAAATGCCAGCTCCAGCTCGTCACTCACCGATGATGATGTATTTGAAGATGTAAGAGTAGTTGTAGGGAGCGGCCGTCATCTTTCCCACTGCAAACACAACACATTAACACAACTTAAAATGCCAACTCACAAAAGAGGATAACGTCTGGGAAAGAGCCGCTGGGCTTTAAAACAGCGGCTCTTTAACACGCCTGACCCCGAAACAAGGCGGCCATCCCGGGGTAAATAATAAGACTATTCAGTAGTAAAAAACGGGACGCTGACAAAAGAAAAAGCTAAACAAACACGAGCTTCTGCGCTAAACTGGGGTATAAATCACAATGACAGCGACCTGGAATTACAGATAACTCGAATATAACTATAAAAAAGCTCAAATCTACGGGTATTAAACCAGAAGAAATCTTTATATTTACGTTTTCTGCACGTTAGCTTGGGCGCTACTTGCTGCTGCGGATTGTCAACGCCTAACCAGGATGCTAACGAGGAGTGTCAAGTTTGGATGTTTTTCTACAGATATAAAGACGAATTATGATCAAAACGAGAACGTGAATGGCCAAATTAGACGGGTTTACCTTGTGTCTGTGCGTGTCCGCCTCCGTGAATGGTTAAAAAGAGGTCTAAATGCGTAAAAGTGCTGTGTGTTAGCAGTTAGCTGTTAGCCTGGTCATCAGACAGGAAGCTGCTTCCTCACCGGTATTGAGCAAAACATCGCGAGAAATCTGACGGCAGGGGCGAGACTTGGGGTTAGATAAAGGACAGAAACCTGAAACTTACCAAAGGAAATGCTAAAATAACTATAAACAGTATGTGTGTTATAAATTATACTTAATGGTTAGGTTTGCAAATAAAACTAGGAACAGGGAAGTGGCTGGCAGGAGAAATACAATTATTAGTTTATTTTTAGCATATTCCCTGACACATATTTTGAGTTGAGCATTTTGATGCATTATTATAGAAAACATTCCTATTTTAAAAGTGGTTAAAATATAAAATACATTGCAACTGTTACTATTTTTAGACCATTTAATAGCTGAAGAACCCAATGCTACTTTAATTGGCCATATTTGACCAATCAGTGATCACATGTCCATCAGCAGTGGTTTCCGGTGTGATCCCTGCTCCCCATGTTCTGATAAACCCCCTGATACAGTCACAGTTTGAGATCACATTAGGCTCCATGAACACTAAGGGCAAGGGCATCTTCAAAATAGGATGAGATATTTGAGAACTGTAGTGCACTTTTAAAGGCTATAAGATCATAATAAAGGTCATTGACTGTGATTCGACAAAATCAAAGCTTTTAGAACCAACTGAACTTATTTTCAGTGATTATCAGATCTAAATTTGAGCTTCCAAATTGTATCCAAGCATAAAAAAAACATAGCATTTGTGGTCAAGTATGTAGTGTATCTGTAGATAGAATGAATAAACTACATCAAGTTTTTCCAATGAAATCACATTATGTTCCACTGAAACTTTTGTTATATTCAGGTTTTCACATTGTTTTTCTTTATTCAGTGCCAAAGATTGAACCAAGTCCAAACTATAGCAGGCTCACGGAGCTGATCTGAGGTCAGTAAGAATGAGGTAAAGAAAGGGCATTACAAAACTGCATTTTACTGTTAAATTGCAAACTTACTCACTTCATTGTAAGAACTAAGTTTGTAAATGAGTTAAATGATGTTCAGTCCTGGTTTAGTCCTGATTCAGTCCAGGTTTCCCACCCGTAATTCATAATAAGTTTTACTTTGTATAAATACTAGTGCTGGTTTGGCCTTGGTTCAGTACTGGTTCGGTTCTGTTTTGGTCCTGTTTTGGTTCTGGTTTTAGTCTCAGATTGATGTGGTTTTGTGTCCTGTAATTTTCTGTCCTGAAACTCCGCCTCCCTCCATCCCTCTCTCCAAAGCAGGACCAGAGCAGGACCAGAGCAGGACCAGAGCAGGACCAGAGCAGGACCAGAGCAGGACCAGAGCACAGGAGGTTTTCCCGCTCCTCTGTAAAATGTGTTTGTCTTCAGCGGGATGAAATCTGAAAACATGGACAAACAGAAAGGTACGTTTGATCGCACAGTACTTTTAACGTTTGCAAAAATGTTTGTAAGAACTGTCTCTTACTTGAGTCATATATTGTACAGTCAGTGTAGCAGTATTACATTATTTGAACTTTTATGTTTCATACTTTATCTTGTATGTTTTTGTTGTTTATTTTTCGGAAATACTTGAATGTTATTAAAATTCTGTAATCGAGTAATGGAGATAATTACACTCAAGTTCAACGCACACGAACACGTTTCCTTGAGTGGAAAAGTTGCTCACAGATGAATACTTTCTGCTTGTAAAGTACTTTTACACCAGTCACGTGAGAAGAACATCACCTACTTTCATTTAAGCATTCATTCAGGATTTCAAACATTTTGATTAATATTTTTTCCGTAATCTGTACAATGCTTCTACAAGTATACTCCTGATTTGAGTCCTGGTTCAGTCCTTGTCTGGAATAAACAGCAGGTCCGTTGGGAGAGGATGAGAGAAGATGAGTTTCCGATATTTAACATTCTTCAGATAAAAGTCGCATCCTGTGGTCCATCCTCTGCCCCGGGGCGTCCTCCTATGCCCCGGGGCAGACTGACACAGACGTGGCTGTCCTTCTATGCCCACTGCCTCTCTGACCGCAGTAGAGATGAAGAGAGGAAAGATCATGTTTCTCCTTTCTCCTCAGTGATCTTCAGTGTGTTTTTAATGAGGAACAACAACATCACGGGAAAAGCAGTTTAGCAGACGTCAGGAGGGAGCTTTTTCCAGCCACACACAGAACCACCTAAGAACACATTTAGCCTTCCGAGTACCACCAGATCTAAACCAGATCTAAACTAGGACGAAACCATTGCTACACCTGTTCTACACAAGGACTGACCTAAAGTAATCAAATTTACTCTAAAATAAAATAAGTAAACACTGGAACTGAAGAGGAGTCTGCTGGAACCACGGCTGTCAAGTCTAAGAAACCAGGTCTAAACCAGGTCTAACCCAGGTCTAACCCAGGTCTAAGCCAGGACTAAACCAGGACTAAACCAGGTCTAAACCAGGTCTAAACCAGGTCTAAACCAGGACTAAACCAGGTCTAAACCCAGACTAAACCTGGACTAAACCAGGTCTAAACCAGGACTAAGCCAGGACTGAACCAGAACTGAACTAGGACTAAACCAGGACTAAACCAGGACTAAACCTGGACTGAACCAGGGCTAAACCAAGAACTAACCAGGACTAAACCAGGACTGAACCAGGGCTAAAACAAACAGTAAAGCCAGAACTAAACCAGAACTAAACCAGATACTAAACCAGAACTAACCAGACTTAAACCAGGACTAAACCAAGACTAAAACACGGGGGAAACTTGATCTAATCCAGGATTAAATGAAGTCTAAACCGAAGACTTTACGCAAAGACTAAAAGGTTATATAAACCAGGTCTAAAGCAGGTCTTAATCCAAACTATACCAGGACTATATACCAGGTTTCAACAGGTCTAAACTTTAAACCATGACTAAACCAGACTAAACCAGGCCTAAATTTAAACCAGGGCTAAACTAAGACAGAACCAGGACTAAATAAACTGGGGCTAAACAGGACTAAACAAGGACTAAACCAGTACTAAAGTAGGTCTAAAACAGGTTTGAGTTAGAACTAAAACCAGGAGAAAATTTGCCCTAAACCAGGACAAAAGCAAGAGGAAAACTAAACCACGGCTATACCAGGTCTAAATAAACCAGGACTAAACTAGGACTAAACTAGTTTAAAACCAGTTCTTAACCAAGGTTCAAACCCAGTCTAAATCCAGTCTAAAGCTGGTCTAAAGCAGGATGTTGCTGTCCTGAGCTCATAAAGATTTCTCTCACAAACAGAGCAGTGTTGCCTTGTGTTTTGTGTTTCTTGTGATGTTAAATTCATTCATGTTTACATCTCTCGGACACAAAGCTTTCTGTTTCCTCACGTTTCGCTCACAAAAGTCTGAATGTGTCTGAGTCCCGAGTCCTGGGAGTACGGGGGCTGTGTTTAGTCCGAGTTGAACCAGGATCTGAACCAGGACTGACCCCTCGGACTCCTACTCGCCCTCTGTTTACTGTCACGAAGTCTGTGAATGAGAGAATGAACAAAGACAAAGAAACAAGACTAGACCAGGACTAAACCAGGGCTGAACCTAAAACAGGACCAAAACAGGACTAAACCGGGTCTTGACCACAACTAAACCAGGTCTAGACCAGGATTAAACCAAGTATAAACCAGGACTAGATGGAGCAGATCTGGGCTCAGTTTATGTGGATAATGTAGGCTCTGTTTGAATGAATGTAAATATTATTCATGAATCACCAAATCATTTCACAGTCAATGAACAAAACAGAGGTTTTCACAAGGTTCGACCAAGACCAAGGCCTGGACCAGATCTGAGCCAGGGTCTGAGCCAGGGTCTGAGCCAGGGTCTGAGCCAGGATCTGAGCCAAGATCTGAGCCAGGATCCAGGTCAGAGCAGGACTAGCCGGAGGATCTTTGTGTAGGTTCAGTTTGGTGATGGAGCAGTCTGTGAATGGAACCTGAGACCCTGCAGTGAGAGGGTTGTACGTCTGCATAGTTTTGGCTGGTGTTTCCTTGTCGCTACAGGAAAACATTTGAGTTCAGTTTGATCTGTGTACTCATCGTTAATGAGTGAGAGCTGTGTCCTTCAGGTCTAATGTTTAACACTCATTCTTTTACCACATCTCACTGTTTTAAAGGCGCACTATGGAACTTTTCTGTGCTTTTTCTGTTTTCATGTTATTGATTTGCCTGGAATCTTCCAGTCATTATAATTAGGATTATCATACATTTTGATTACGTTGCACTTTAACATTTCAGGGGAAAATTAAACTTATTTCATGTGTTTTTATTGTTACGAAAAGACAAAAGGAGGAGAGCGGAATAAAAAAGCTGTATTCTCATTGTGAGTGGGCTTGCCTCGCCGCAGATCTGACCTGTAACTTGGCCTGCTGGCTTCACCTGATTCTAGGCAAAGCAATACAGTTTCTATGGAGACAGGAAGGTGTGGAGTCTCAAACAGAAAAGTGACATAGTGTACCTTTAAGTTTTAATCTTGAAACAGAACTACAGAAACTACAGTTCCAGAACAAATACTTTATTGAATGCTATTTTAAAAGCTAGAAGCCGAGATATCAGTCGGTCAAAATACTGGGCCAATCTTTGAGTATCGGTTATCAGGCTTAAATCTCCAGCACAGGCCGATATCCTGTGTTGCCGACCTGCTGCAGAACACACATGTGCTCCAGTGTGAGGTTCTACGACACGGACAGGACTACACTTCTCTCTTACAGCTTTGTGGGCCTGTTTGCTGTCAATCGACATGACAACATTTGAGGGAAAATGATCAAAATTGGCTCTACATCGACTCAAAAATATCAGCCGAGCTTACCGCTTTCCGCGCTCGAGATCCTAAACCATCGGCATCGGCCATGAAAAAACAACAACATATTGGTCAATCTCTTATTTTTTCCTCAAAGAAATCGACTTTTACTGAATACATGAACATTTTCCTCCTCTGTCCTCAGTCCTGGCTCGTCTGCTTTGGGATCTTCAGTCGTTTCTTTCTCTGTTGGATTCTGAAAACCTGAGTTTCATCGCACAGGCTCAAAAGAAGTCTCTGTCTGAGCTACTGACCATACCTCTGCACAGTATTCGCGAAGTGTTAGGCCACAGGTGCTAGACGACTGAGCTGACAGGTGAGCTACTAGGTGCCTGCCACTACTACGACTACTGCACCCGGTGAGTACTGCCACTGTTACGGTTACGACTACTGCAGGAAGGTGAGTACTGCCACTGCTACGACACTGCAGGTGAGTACTGCCACTGCTACGACTACTGCAGTTTGAGTACTGAGCGAGGGCTTGAAGCTCCGACTACTGCAGGTGAGCACTGCACTGCTACGACTACTGCAGGTGAGTACTGCCACTGCTACGACTACTGCAGGTGAGTACTGCCACTGCTACGAGCCTACTGCAGAGTGAGTGAAGGGTGGGAGCACATGCTACGACTACTGCAGGTGAGTACTGCCACGAGTGAACGACTACTGGCAGGTGAGGGTAATGCCACTGCTACGACTACTGGCAGGTGAGTACTGCCACTGCTACGACTACTGCAGGTGAGTGAACTGCCACTGCTGACGACTACTGCAGGTGAGTACTGCCACTGCTACGACTGTACTGAACGGTGAGGCACTGCCACTGCTACACTACTGCAGGTGAGTACTGCCACTGCTACGACTACTGCAGGTGAGTACTGCCCACTGCTACGACTACTGCGAGGTGAGTACTCCGCCCACTGCTACGACTACTGCAGGTGAGTACTGCCACTGCTAACGAGGCTACTGCAGGTGAGTACTGCCACTGCTACGACTAACTGCAGGTGAGCCTACTGCCACTGCTACGACTACTGCAGGTGAGTATCTGCCACTGCTACGACTACTGCAGGTGAGTACTGCCACTGCTACGACTACTGCAAGGTGAGTCCTGCCCACTGCTACACGTACTGCGGTGAGCCACTGCCACTGACTACGACTACTGCAGGTGAGTACTGCCACTGCTACGACTACTGCAGGTGAGTACTGCCACTGCTACGACTACTGCAGGTGAGTACTGCCACTGCTACGACTACTGCAGGTGAGTACTGCCACTACTACGACTAACTGCAGGTGAGTACTGCCACTGCTACGACTACTGCAGGTGAAGTACTGCCACTGCTACGACTACTGGCAGGTGAGCACTGCCACTGCTACGACTACTGCAGGTGAGTACTGCCACTGCTACGACTACTGCAAGTGAGTACTGCCCACTCTAAACGACTACTGCAGGTGAGTACTGCCACTACTACGAC